>JAULKM010017460.1:0-14409 GCA_032355605.1 Rubia tinctorum
ACTCAATCAAAATTATCAAACTTTGACTATATATTGGATAAAACGGCCAACAACAATTACAATAAGTGGAATCCAACCTAATTAGCCTCTAGCGATTACTAATCTATTGCAAGGATATCTAAATTACGTGTCAACCAGACTAACTGTTTATACTATTACGGAGTAGAGATCCAATAAAACTGTAACATCACCCTCGTGGATATTAACTCACTTCCAGAAAATCATGACCACTTGGCAGAGAGGAGCGTACCTCGCATCAATATCACTATGCCAAACAGGGATTTTCAACAATTGTAACACCACTTGATCCCAAACACAATCTATGTTGTCCAAACTGCAAACACCTTGAAAAACAAAGATCAAGAACAAGACTTCTCTTAGAGAAACACAAAAATATAAATGTATGACCAAGAATATATTTAAAAAATACCACAAAAATGTTTACCAAGAAACAATAATAATAATTTATGAATGAGTTTAGGGTTTAGGATTTAGGGTTTAGGTTTTATGTCTCATTCATAAAAAAATACTACCAAATATATAAATGTACAACGTCGCACTGAAATTGCCACAACCGAGGGTCAACCGATAGACCACCGACGTCGCATTTAATCCCAGCCTAACGGCCAAAATCGCAGAAAATCAGAAAAAATCATGCTTGGAAAACAGAAAATGACATAAAATCATCCAAAAACATACCAAAACACAGTACCTAGGTTGACATATAAGGAAACTTCACACTATAACTAATCCATAAGAACTAGAAAACCAAAAACATACCAAGCAACACATTCAAACATCGTAGATAGAACAATTTCAAAGAAATACTACAAAATGAAGGAGTTTGAAAAGTTGAAAAACCATACCTTTGACAAAAGAAAAAAAATCAGAGGGTGAGGAACTGTTGGAATACGAGGGAAACTTGAAAGCAAATGTTTGAACTGATTCTGAGGTGAGCTCCATATATATATATATATACACATTGGAGAGACGATATTTTGAAACCTTGTGAATTCCACCTCGAACCGTGCAACATCGCGTGCACATCGGCTCGGCCGACAACTAACCGAACTATGATCAACGTCGGCTTACCTAAATGTGGGCCAAACAATTTTAGCCTGCTAGTATAACAAATGAGCCCTCGTTTGATCAAAACAAATATAATTGACTTTCATAACAGTTAATAGTATATTACTATAAACTACTAATTGAAATTTATAAATGTCCATGAACTTTATTAACTTCCGGTTTGATCAGAATTGATTTTGGTACAACCGCTGAACTTTTTTGTTTTTACACTTAGCTCCCTCCAAGAAAGTGGGAGAAGACGGAATGCGAAATTGGAGATACGTAATTAACATTGTCACAACCATGTTGTTTCGATTTGGGCATTAACGGATCAATGGATGGCCCTAAACCCTTAACAGGGAGCATTTGACGACAATTTTCAGAAATTACACCGTGTCCCAAACTTCCTTGATTGTACCCTACGTTTCAGAAATCTGCACCTGAACATGAGAACAAATGTTTGATGCGGAGATTGTGCATAGTGTCTAATAGCGATGCGAACCGAGCTAGTGTTTGATCATTTTTATTAGTATTCGTGTAATTTGCAGAGCCTCTATTATTTAGAATTATATGTCTTCCTAATCATATGTTTACACTCCTGAGTTCCTTCATATAATTTGCATTTGTTTTTCCGTCTAATTATCGAAGTAACTCCTGTTGTATGATGCCAATTATTGTAGAAGAAGGGGCGTAAACACAAGAAAAGCCAATGATAGGTGTGCATTTGATTTGTTGGCCGCTCTAGCTAGCAAGATCTCATGTTGATTAATTCGTTCTAGCTGACAAGATCCTGCTTCTTATGTACTGGGAATTTGGAGTTTGGAAAGTTACTTTCTCCGTTTCATTGAATGTGACACCATATGTTTAGATGGTTGAATTTAAATGAATGAAATGACTGTATGAAATTGAATTTAGAAAGGGAAAAAGTAGAATGAGTGGATGAAATTAAATGAATCTTGTCATAAAAGGAAAGTGTGTCAAATTCACAAAGATGGCCGAAAAAGGAAAGTGTGTCACATCCAATGAAACAGATGGAGTAAGTTTTTCGACAACCATCATACATCGTGAAAATATTCAATGTTTGTTCCATGAAAGAAATAATATATATAAAATCACTAATAAAATTGCAAAATTAACATGGAATAGATGGAAAACTACCTCAATTAATTTGTAACCGGAGATACTCCATCTTCTAGTACTTGTGGATGTTTGAGAGGAGCAATTTGATTGAGCACTTGAATTGTTGTAATGGTGTGAATGGAAAAAAATCTTGGGGGTTGGGTTTGGAGGAAGTGTTTTGGAGATGTAAAATAAGTATAGTTTGATTATTAAAACTGAAATGAAATAGGGTTGGGAGAGAATTTGGCTCAAAATTTTAGCTTAAATTTTTGGTTCCCTCCATAATTTTCAAGGTAACCGACGTCGTTATCAGATCGGTACATGTTTCGCTCCAAGCGAAGTTATTGCGACGTCGCATACATGGGTCATAGTGTAATTTGCGAAAAATGTCATCAAATACTCTCGTGAAGATTTTGGCCATTTCATTGATCCGTTGATGCCTAAATCAGAATAACATGGTCGTGAAAATGTGAATTACATAAGGGTATCCACAATTTTTCATTCCGACTTCTCCACTTTCTTGGAGGGTGCAAAAAGTAAAAAAGTTCACCGCTTGCGCAAAATCGATTCCGATCATTTCAGAAGGGACCTTCGTCATCACCAGTCGAAATTATAATCCCAGAGAGTGATAAAGAAACTAGCTTGATCCCATGGAGACTTCCACAAGTTCACCGGATTAACTTTTGTATACTTATAAGTAATAATCTACTATTTACTCTAGACCACATACTAGCACTTTTCAAAAATTGATTGAAGAAATTTTATTATCTTTTTATTTCATAAAAAACCAAGAATATGTAATTTCGTGTGAATCTATGTGGTGGAAATTAAAGTTCTCATAACGCCCATCGTAAGGGTGTTAATGGAATACTAATAAAAAATGATCACACACTACCTTAGTTCGCGTCCCTCTTAGACAATATGCATAATCTCCACAAACATATGTTATTTTTTAGACAGTATCCATTTATCCCATGTTAATTTTGCAATTTTATTAGTGATTTTATATATGTTATTCTTTTCATGGAAAAGATATTGAATATTTTCATGAAGTATGATGATTGTGTTACATGTTATATAGTGTATAGTGTTTGTGTTGTCAGAATAATTCCATGTTCATAAGTAGTGAGGAAAAAAGCTTGGAATAGGACTGATTGTGGACAATAATAACATTTTTGTAAGAACACCCTTTGAATGTGCGACGACAGTATTAATCTATAGGCCTTTGCGATATGTTACCAAACAACTACCAACGTAACACATTAAAGGAAATGCTTGAAAAAATAATAAATGTCCAATGTCGGTCTGTAGGTCAGCCTGTGCGACATCGTTGTGCCATGTATGCCACTTCGCACTCAAGCAGATGAGTTACATTTTTCCGATTGAGAATAATGTCGTCTACGTATGACTATGTTATGTGTATTTCATTTGGGAACTACCCATTTCTAACATAAATTTTGTTTCTTGTGGATTGGTTGTAATAGGACAAAGAGAGTTATTGATGGATTTTCACTTGTCTCCTTGAAAACATTAATATTATATAATGTAGACAGTGGAGGTTCAATACTAATGATATTTCAATTTCATATCAACCTTATGTAATTTAATAGTTTGTCAAATATATTTGTAATATTTATATGTGATAGTTGCGTGGATTTTATCATGTGATTCCATTCCGCATTAATTGAACAACAATTGATTGTTGTATGACGTTCAACCATTTCATAAGTTATTGAATATTAAATAACATGTAACGGCTAGCGAACAAATGATTGTTTGTTTCATCAAATATAAAATATTATAATATTATATGAGAATCAACATCTCTCTGATGAACAAAGGACGTCGCACATACCGGTACGGCTAAGCCACATTAGCGATATTGCACAAAATGGAGTCGGTACATTGTGTCTGAGGTCTACCTCACAAAATGGCGTCCTATTAGTAATAGTTCCAGGTCAGCATGCACATAACATGACTGCCTCATAGTGCGCAACATCAGATACAAGCGTCAGCGACATTGATTTCATTCAAACTGACGCCATCCTAAACGGAGTGGTAGCAATAGTCTACTATCGTTTACAATCTTGCTATGACCGACGTCGGTCACAATACCTTCTGAGGTAAGAAGTAAATTTTACCTCGATTATGAACCAAGGTAAAAAGTATACTTTATACTATGCCACTATTTATCTCAAATTTTTTGGGACTAAAAACTGCAGTAAAAATTCCCGTAGAACCAAGGTAGAATGTCATATTTCTTTAGTGTATCATGAATAGAACACCACAGAAACCACAACCAATTTCTATTATGTTTGATTCCCATCGCGGATGTGTGAGCTTCATGTTTTGTCTCCCGAAAAGGTTTAGTCAGAGGATTAACCACATTGTCATCCGTTCCCACTTCACCTCTCTTGACAAACTTTCGAAGAATGTGAAATTTCCTGAGTACATGTTTAGACTTGTGGTGTTCCCTTGTCTCCTTTGCCTGAGCAAGGGTTCCAATACTACCACAATACCAAGCTATCAAGTCAACTATGTTAGGGACTACACTGAGCTCTATGATGAACTTCTGAATCCAAACGACTTCTTTTGCAGCCTCGGAAGTGGCAATGTACCCAACTTCATTTGTAGAATCTGCAATAAGAATTTACAACCCTTACATCTCAACCTAAGGTTTCCTAAATCACCAAAATCATGTCAATCATAAGAATGGGGTATAAACATCCAAAGAAAAAAATTTGATAAAATTATTCTTTCCCAAAGAACCACAACAAGGCACAAACAAGAGAAATGACAAAAAAAATCTCATTTCTCTCATTTTGCCTAGGAGCTCTCTCAGGTTTTCATCCTATCAACTCTTTTGTTTCAAAAATCACACCTCACCTTTTTCCACACCTTCGAAGATTTTCATTTTAGCACAGGTTACCCTTTTGGGTTTTCAACTTAGCGGGTTCTATATTTCATTTTCATTTATTTTCAAAATTTTCTCTAAGACAAAATTCTCATGAAAAGTTTCTTATTACAAATGAAAAGAATCAAAACATCAAACTCATAAAACTTACCGAAAATATTCATCTGTAGGTGTTCCTGCTCCTAAATTCCAAATAAGTAAAAACAAAAACAGCATAAACAAGGAATGTCATCATCAAACATCAACTCAACACAATATTTTCTGAAACCCCTTCCTCCACATTAAGTGTATGAATTGTCCTCAATTCATGAATCATAAGCTCAAAAGTGACAAGGGGGGAGTGATCGGAAACACCATCACCTATCATCGTTGGATGTGCACCTAGCGTGTCTGGCTGCTCGCCTTTTTTTTGTCACCAGTGACACTCCTTGTTAGACTGGTATCCACCAATGATACTGGTAGCTTGCATCCTCGCTATTATGTCCTCGTGGTCCTGACCCTGGTACTCTCATTCTTGCCTCATGTAATGGTCCAAGAAATAGACCCTAGCCATCAAGAAGTAACACCGACAACTAAAATCATCCAACATGTAGCCCATATTGTTGACATGATGGCTGATGCTAAATTAAGGCTGCTGACTACGCCCTCCAACTGCTCACCATGACTCCTACAATTGTGGATAATGGTAAGCAGCGTCCCATAGACCTGATGACCGGGGGCCCTGAATTGTGGCTGCTGATTAGACGTAAAATGCATGTTTTGTTAGAGCATTTAATGTCTCTTTTACAATTTTTTTGTTGTTGGTTAGTTAGGTTTAGATATGTTTTGCAAAAAAATGGAGTTAAAACCATGATCTTTAGTTTTCATGTTTAAATTCCATTTTTTGTGACAAAATTATAGGCTTAATGGGATTTTTTCCTTATCTAGATCATTTTTTGTTAAGTTTGAATTGTAAATTACTCATGAGTGAAGGCCATCTACAACAATCGTAGTATATTGAAGGCCAATTGCAATATTGGTAAAAAAAAATGAACGCTATTCAGCTAAAAAAGGTAAAAGATCGAAGAGCGCGGAAAAGGGAAGGAAAACATCTGGAAGAAGTCCAAGAGGCACGTACCATGCCATCAAAACGTGCCCAGAGAACAAGCCTGAACACAGGCTGTACAGATCCTCAAGGCCCATGCAAGGAGAATGGTGGAAAGAATAATTCAGGACACGGGTCATGCAAAACCGCACGACCCTTACAAGCAGGAGGCGAGGAATGAAGCTCTAGATTATAGGTCGTGTAGATCCGCATAGCCCGTGCAAGCAGTTGTCGCCAAAGGCCGTTCTAGGCTACGGTTCATACAGATGCACACTAAACGTGTAAAGATGCAATGGTCATGCAACCCTGCTACCGAGGGTTTTATAAATGGGTTTTTGGGCCTATTTCCGATCTTGACTATATAAAGTGTGCCGAATCTTCTAGGGTTTAGAGAGGCGGTTGAATAATGATTAGAATACATTTTCCTCTCTCTCTCTCTCACTCACTTTATCTCTTCATTGAATAGACTTTTCCGTGGCATTTAATCTTTTTAATGCTACGGATTTAATCTTAGTAGCTTAATATATGACTTTGGGTTTTTTGTAAACATGTACAAACACTATATTTGTGTGACTTCAAGATTCATATCTATTTATTTTTCTATAAATTATCATTGGTTATTTTGTTCTTTATCTTCTTGCAATGATTATTTTAATGAATGTGATTAGTATGTACACCTAGTTATATTATTTCACAATTAATTGCTAGGCTTTGAAAACGGTGGGGGAGTTTTACATTATTGCGACTTGATTGTAGCCTTGAGAGTATCAGGGTGGTATCACGAACCTTGTGAGCTACCGGGGTGGTAATTGGATGGTCTTGTATTTAATTAGCATGCAAAAGATATTGGGTTCATCTAGAAATTGGTTTGGGTGTTAATAGATTTTCAATTGGGGTCGTAGGTTATTACCCGATCGGCAGATTCTTAGTTTATGGAGACTAAGTGTTGAGACAACCTTAGACTTATCATGAGGTACTAATGTACTAAGTGGAACAAGATGGGCTTAGGACGGGTATTCACGGTGGAGGTTCTGATGATCCATGCTACTATCAGATTTAACATGTTGCTGTGAAACACACAGGCTTATTAATCCCGGTAGTGAGGGATAGATTCATCACCGATAAGTTCTTCTCTATACTATATGTGGAAGAGGTGAGATGTTAGGGAGGGGCTGAAACCGATGGAGTGACAGACCGAGGGAGTTCCCGAGGAATTAACATCTCCAGGTCATATGATATAGAAAATAGATAGAAGTATAGTTCTTGTAAGTGAATAGAAGTCTAGGATCAAATATTATATGTTAATCATGTGATACAAATACCCCCAATGATCATTATTATTATATTTATCTCGCTATCTTATTGTATGATATTTTTTATTAGTTGAATCTTTCTAAAACAAACCCCCCAATATGTGCTATTCCTAACCAAACTCAGGGTGACGCCCGAGGATGAGCTTTGCAACACTATCATCTAAACCACTAGATCTCCGTGGACGACACCAAGACTTACCACTATCTACTTTATAGTAGTTAGGAGTGAGTACATGATCAAAAATATTTGTATTTCATTTTTTATCGCAAACCATTGGGTTTCTAACGGCACCTGCAGATTCCTATCAATTTTGACGCCACTTCCAAGGATTTAAGACGAGTTTATTTGATCCCTTTTTATGGTACATACATGTGCCACAAACTTTGGATATCTACATTGTTTACCTCAAACCACAGGTAGACGTAGAAGAACAAGGAGATAAATTGAGGAAGTTCTGCGAGGACTTATTGATACCGAGAGAGATTCCAATGAATGAGGATAACATGACTCTCAAAGATTTTATGGCTCTAAATCTGGAAAATCAACCTCTCTGCTCTACCTGCCAATGTGACTTAAGAGCTCAAGTCGGGAATGATACAGTGCTTGCCTACTTTTCATGGCATGGTCAGAGAGGATCTGAACAAGCTCCTTTCTGAGTTCTACTTTGTCTACACTAACATGAAGCCTGAGAGAGTTGCGAAAGAAGATTACAACCTTCATTATTTCCCTTTTTCCCATAGAGATGGTGTTAAGGATTGGTTGTACTACTTTTTTCTGAGGGTGCATTACGAGTTGGATAGACATTAAGAGGTGTTTCTTGGAAAAGTTCTTCCCCGCTTCAAAGTATGTCGAACTCAAGAAGCAACTTTCTAACATTTCCCAACACAATACTCTTTATGAGTATTGAGAAAAATTCTAGTGGCTCTTGGATATTTTTCCATATCACCTCTTCAAGGATGGTGTTTTGGTCTTCTACTTCTTGGGTTGCTTGATGATGATATGAGAATGGTGAATGTGGATTGCAATGGGTCTACCACAAACAATAGCTCAAAAGATGACATGGCACTTTTTGAGGAAATGTCTAACAGAGCAAGGAAGTTTGGCACTAGGTCAAGAACTCAAGCCGATGAAGAGTTGACACACTCATTTAAGCTAGAAGAGCAAGTGCACGTGATTGCTTTGATGATGAAGGAATTTATGAAGAGGGGTGCAATAGGCTAGAATATGTGGAGTTTGTGCATTGGTTCATTCGACGAATATGTGCCCCTAGGTGAAGGATAATTTTGAAAAGGTGGAGGCCTTGAACCACTAAGGAGGCCAATGATATGGAGGCAATGGGCAATTTTCGAGGTCAACAACAAGGATTCCAAAATAAGCAATAGGGGAGAAAGAAACCAAGACCCGTACGCAAGTACCTTTAAACCTCATTATTGAGATGATGTGCACCTTTATGCATGTGTTAGCCGATGCATTTGACACATTTATTATCATCTTTTGTTTGGTTGATTGCTAGTTTTAGTTGGTTTTACACGACAAAGGATTTAGATAGCCATTTTTGATTTTCTTGTTTAAATCCTGAGTTTTGAAGACTTAATTGAAGCTAATGGACACTTTGTATTCACGAGCACCTAGATCTTCCTTTTTGATGTCATTAGTAGGTTGCTCGTGAGTTCTTTTTATCAATTTTTTTGTAGAAAGCCATCCACGAGGGTGGTAGAAGATATTTGAAGGTCATTCCCAAGGATGGGAGAAGATATTAAAGGTCATTCACAAGGATGATAGTATATTGAAGGCCAAAAATTCCAAAGCGTGGTAGTAGATGGAATTGAGCACGGAAAATGCAGATTCGGAGTTCAAGAAGGCCAAAGAAGAAATGGAAGAAGTGTTGTCTAAGATTGCACGGAGTTCTGCGAATGATCCAAGAATAATCGGCCCTTGAGAGTGACACCAATAGATTCGTCTTCTTGAGCGCTATAAAATCGACTACAAGAACTCTCAAATTGGATCATCGTTTCTTCCGTAGCGAAGCAAACAAGTCAGCCGGCCGGACCAGCCAAGACCAACACGAGGCCAGCTGACCAGCATGAAGGGGGGGGGGGGGGCTAGCACAGCCCTGCCAATGCTCATTATAGCCCATGCTAAGAAACACGGGTCGTGCCAAAGGCCTCTAGCTCAGACCGTGCTGGCCTCTGCTTCCCGTCCCCCATGTTTTCTTTTCACTCCAAAATTCGGTAAGTATGGACGCAGATTGTTCCGTTTCACAAGGTCCGCGTCATTTCAAGTCACTAATTCCAAGACCAGCCTACAGAGTTTAAAGAACGACACGGTCCGTGCCATATTACTGAGCAAAATGAGGTTCCAGCAGACGGAATGCGCCAAACGACATGGGAAGCAGATCAGAAGAACAGAACCGAAGTTCTGGCCAACAGACTTGGGTTCAATGCTTAGGGAGTAGGGAATTAACTTGGGGATTATATTTGTATTCATGTATTAATGTTTATTTTGTGAAATTTCCTAGATAAACCTATTATATGTGATTTGTGATATTATGTTGGCTTGTTCTTAATATTTATGAATTGCATGATTGTCACACTTAGTTAGCACACAAGAAAGTCTACTTTCATGTTGCCGCAATTTTGATACCCCCCGGGGAGGGAAACCTAGATGCTTTTGGGGTAAAGATGGGTCTGGATCCACGTGGATGTGTGCACGTAGATTTCCGTTATTAACGTTACGATCATCCATGCACTAGTAAGCTGACGAGTTGGTCCGAAGGGTAGCAAGTAGAGATAGATTGGGTAGAAAACTAGGGTTAGATTTGCAACCCTAGAGCCATCGATAAGGTTCTTCACTCCCTTTGCCTTTCTAGTCCTAGGGAGAAGCATTTGTGATTTAGTGCCCGAGACGTAATATCACTGGGGAGACTCAGATCTGCACGGTAGGCAGTGCTGACGTTAGATTCCCCTAATTACGAAGGCAGTGTCGATGGAATAATTCATGTAGACCCTATATGATAGGTATGTGTAAGTGTTGACCATCGTCCACACCACGTATCATGAACACTAGAATATGCTTAAAGTTGTATGTGATGAAATCGATGATCAAAATGACATTAATCATGTTAAAAAAATATTCCCCGAGTGATCATTTTCATACTAGTAGTTAGTTATAAAAACCCCTCAATGTTTTTTCCCAACACTGATTGTTCCTAACACGTGGTCTGATTGACAACCCGATCACGGTTGTGTATAGTTAATTATTAGATTCCTAACATCTCCGTGGACGATCCCGGTACTTACCCTTATCTACCATTCTTGTTAGTGCAGTAGTAGGAAGAATGGGAGCAACAATATAAATCTCTACCTTTGACCCCCCTAATAGTCATCCTCTCGGTTATTAGTGGATCTCCTGAGGTTCATTGATTTAACGACGCCGGGAGAGGGCGGGTCATGAGACCAACCCAACTTCTGTTGTAGAGATGAGCAAGAAGGCCAAGAAAACTTTAGGGAAGGTCAAGGGTACAACCGAGGGGAAGCTCCACAACCTTATCCAAGGGGTGAAGGCACTTCAAACAATTGAGGGGGAGCATTCATGTCGGAGCATAAGGAGCTTATAGATGCCATTGCACAAGTGACAAAGAGCAATGAAATATTTGCGAGGAGGAAAGGGAGAGACATTAAATAGTTGAGTACAAGGGCCTTCTTGAGCATCAAGAATCTCGAGGTACAAGTAGGTCAATTGGCCAAATCAATGCTAGGAATTTTGAGAAACTTTGATCCCTACCCGAAGTAAACCTGAGACAAAATTTGAGCGCCATTACATTGCACAATGAGAAGGAAGTGAAGGAACAATAGAATGATATTTTGAAAGAGGAAGATCATGCGGTGAAGAAAACCAAGGTGAGGCTTGAAGAGGGTACCGAGGAATTGGAGTTCGAGTTGAGGCCAAGAATTGATTGCTCCAACTGGGATCCCCTCACCAGAAGGATGGAAAAGGTCACCCTTCTCTTGCGTTTCCGGAAGAGTTGACGGCTAAGAAATATTTGGGCTTGGATGATAAAGAGATTCGGAAAATCTTCAAACATTGTGAGGTTAGTATCCCTTTACTTTATGTGATTGATCAAATTCCTATGTATTCTAAATTTTTGAAGAATGCATGTAATAAAAAGAGGAACAACCCAATTAAAAAAGTATTGTAAGTTAAAATTGGAGGATATCCACTTTGCATCATAACTAGTCCTAAAGGGGTAGTTAAGGATGTGTTGGATAGGTTATGAAAACTAGTGTTTCCGGTGGATTTGTATGTTCTCGATATGACGCACGATGGAAGTGCACAATGTTACACTTACTCCAAGAACAAATATGGATGTCCACAATGGGACACTTATTCTAGAGGATGATGATGAAAAAATAGGTTTTGAGATTTATAAATCTAATCATGCATCTACCTCTTCTTATTCGTGCAATGGCATTGATATTTTTTATCGGAGTGATATTTTTGGCATATCTTGAATGCAAAATGAGTTTCTAACTCTTTTAATGGTGTTGAGATATTGTATTTCATGAGCTTGATAAAGGATGATTTTCTTGAAAATTTTGATGATAAGCATGTTGCCAATGTTCTTATGCCTAATATGAATCTTTACTATTTAAAAGTTATGGACACTAACTTGGAGCGAGTAGGGGAACAAGAGAAGGAGTTCAAACCTCCTCAACCTCCTTCTAAACCCAAGGTGAAATTAAAAAACTTCGACAATGATAAAAGTTGGGCATGAAGTCTCCAAGACACTTGGTCTCAACGGTAAGGATGACCTTTTTTGTGAATGCCTCTCCACAAAGTTGTCATCTTGGGTGGAGTCATGGTTGGATACTCTGGAACCCCAACGGTAGGCTTTGTTTTATTTCTAGTTGAAGTAGGAATAAGCTGTGAGAAGGACAATAAAAATGCGGTGATTTTTCATTTCTAGATTAATTGTGTGTTTTTAGTTATTTAGGTGCATGTTGTTTTGTGTTTTAGAAAGGAACATTATCGAATTTCTTGGGTGAAATCATCTCAAACCATGTCTTGTTATTTTTGGTGAGGATAGAGTAAGGAATTTGGGTTAAAATGAAGGTTAAATGTGCCACAAAGCCCAGGAAATCTCCAAGGAACAGATTGTTCCGAATAAGCCGTGAGAACGACAATAAAAATACTGTGACTTTTCTTTTATAGAGTAATTTTGTGTTTTTAGTTATTTAGGTGCATATTGTTTTGTGTTTTAGAAAGGAACGTTATTCAATTTCTCGAGTGAAATCATCTCAAACCAAATCTTATTGTTTTTGGTGAGGGTAGAGTAAGTGATTTGGGTTAAAATGAAGGTTAAATGCGCCACAAATCCCGGGAAATCTCCAGAGAACATTGGAACATTCGAATGAAGGTTAAAATAAAGGTTAAATGTGCCACAAATCCCGTGCCGCAATAACTCATGTCTCGAATGTTCTAGGAGCATGGGCTGTGCCAGTTACATGGTTTATGCCCGGAGAACAAAGCTGTAACTTTTTTAGTCAAATTGAGTTTTGCCACATGGTGTAGGTTTGTCACGTCATATCTAAAGATTTCTTCTTCCTCGATTTAGTTAATGCCAGTTGGCAATGACCTATATCATAACACCTCCTTTCAGCTTTGAATTGAAGATCTTCAACTCCTATTTTGCCTCTTCCTCTCCTCACCATTACTAACTTCATCTTCCTCTCTCTCTCTCTCTCTCTCTCTCTCTCTCTCTATACCTAAGACAACCCATTTGGCAAAGAGCATTAACTCTCAAACAAAAACCCGTCTATATATTCTCCCCTCAATAGAGAACACTTTTCCTACATCCAAAACTATAAAGATTCAACGCCCATCCATACCCAAGCTACAAATTTAGATTTCGGGCCATTCTTGCTAGAGAGGGCATATTTTTCTTTTCTTTTGAATTCTTCATCTCCTAAAGTTCAAATCCGGGTAAAGCTCTAACTCTTGTATTTAGTTGCTTGGTCTAGCATTTTGTGAAAAAATGAGGGAACTTTGAATTTGAAAATTTTTGATGATTTTTGGATGAATGTGGGTGATGTTGGTGATTTTGTGTCAAGTTAAGTGTGGTGGGAAATTGGGGGTCTCATGTTGGTGATTATGTGAAAAATGTTAAGTGGTTGTGTTTAGGGTGAGTTTTTTCTAGTTAAGTGAAGTTTGCTTAAATGGTTAAAGATTCATTTAAGCCTAGGACACACATAAACACTGGTAGTACAAATACATTATAGCTTATAAGTCCCCAAAGGAAGTGAAAAGATAGACCCTATTCCCCATGCATGTTTAAGTAAATACAACCTAGCTTAAACATAAACCACTATATATTTAAAAGTAGCAAACATATCGCCACAAACTTTATATATAAAACTCGACACCATGAGCCAACGTAACCTAGTGAAGATGCTTAAACCACCGCGTCTGCACCATATGAGAAGCTATGGTGCAAGCATCCATAGCATTATCTAGAGAGCGGATTCACGAGGACACCCCACCTAAAAGTGGGCAAGTAGATCGTGTAAGAACTCTTTGCCCTAACGGTATACTATACGTCATCCTTACAAAGTCAAATGAACACCCAAAGCTAGTTAAGTGCCTTTGTCAACCATGCAGCCTAGTAGTCCCCTAGATCCAAGCCAATGCGATTATAGGCTTTTCTCGTGTAGGTATGAGAGACGTCAAATGCATGTCTTTTCTGAAGTATTTAACATCTATTTTGTTATCTTTTTGTTGTAAGATTGCTAGATTTAGCTAGATTTACATCATAAGGGGTTTAGATGACCGTTTTCGGTTTTTGTATCTAAATCCTTCATTTTGCAACCTAGCTGAGTCTAATGGATTTTTGGTCCTTACGAGCATATAGATT
>JAULKM010017481.1:0-12385 GCA_032355605.1 Rubia tinctorum
ATTAGACTCAAACTAGGTTGCAAAATGAAGGATTTAGATACGAAAACCGAAAACGGTCATCTAAACCCCTTATGATGCAATCCTACCTAAATCTAGCAATCTTAACACAAAAATATAACAAAAGAGATGTTAAATGCTTAGGAAAACACATGCATTTGACGTCTCATCACATATGATGATGCATGTTTAAATACCGGTGTGGATATGATTTAGCACCAGCACAAGTCATACTGTTGCCCAATATCTTGATTTGGTTATACCCTTTCTGAACACCGGTATCCAAATTTTAAGCACTGGTCCTCTTCCAACCGTTGTTCAATTTCTAGCACCGATATAGTTTACCAATACTCGAAACACTCCAAATTTGCACCAGGTTACTTAGGCATCGGTATGACATTCGACAAAATATCAGTGCCACTATGACATTTATGTGCACCATATAGTATGCGTTAGCTAATACATTTAACACGTTTATTATCATCTTTTGTTTGGTTGATTGCTAGTTTTAGTTAGGTTTGCACGACAAAGAGTTTGGACGACCATTACTGGTTTTCTTGTCTAAATCCTGAGTTCTGTATACTTACTTAGAACTAATGGATACTTTATATTCACTTGCGCCTAGATCTTCCCTTTTGATATCGTCATTAGGTGCCTCGTGAGTATTTCTTTTTATTTTGTTTAGTAGAAGACCACGAACCTTAAGTCGTGGTAGTAGATTTTAAGGCCACCTGCAAGGGTATTAGTACATTTGAAGTCTATGAACCTTAACTCATGGTAGTAGATAGAATGGGGACCAAGAAAAGCGGATTCAAAATTCAAAAAGACCAAGTCCAAAGCGGATGAATTTTTGTCCGGGAGTTACAGAGTTCGAGGAAAGATCCTAGAAGAATAATCACTTGAAGATTGCACCATTGGATTTGTGTTCTTGATCGCTGTGAAATCGACTACAAAAACTCTCAAATCAGACCAAGGATTCATATGTAGCGGAGCAAAGAATTTTGGCAACCGAACCGGCAGCGGCCGGCACAATCCTTGAACAAACCAAAAGGTAGCATAGCCCGTACCAGCCGACACGGCCTGTGTCGAGAAGTATAGTATGGCCAGTATCAAACGGCATGGGGTGTGTTAAATTTCAGCATGGGGGTTCCCGTTTCGGCTAGCCATGCCACTCCAAGTCACTTTTCCACTCCAAAATCGGTTAAGTATAAGAGCACTTCAAGAGATTATTAGCAAGCTACTCGTATCATCTGTTCAAGGAATGATACTTGGTTTATCATTTCTTTGAAGGCCTGTGCGGCGATGATACACGTATGGTGAACGCCACTTGAAATGGTTCAATCTCCAACAAGAGCCCAATGGAGGCTATGGCACTCTTCCAAGATATGGCAAGGAAATTTGGCACACAGTCAAGGGTGAAGCCCATGGAGGGACCAAATCTAACCACTAAATTAGAGGAGAAAGTCCAAACTCTTGCCTCTATGATGAAAGAGTTCATGAAAAAGGGAGTTCAACAAGCAAAAGTGTGCGGTGTTTGCAACCTTGATCATCACACAGATTCATGTCCACAAGGGGCAGAGGATTTGGAAGAAGTTAAGGCGTTTGAGTTTAACAAGAATGGAAATAGGCCACAGTTTACTATGAGGCAACCACAAGGGTTTCAGGGGAACTAAGGGGGAGAAAGACAAGATCCCTATGAAAACACCTTCAACCCAAGGTACATAAATCATCCCAACTTCTATTGGCGAGAAGACAATTAACCATAAGGTTACATCCAAGGAGGACAAGCTCCACTTCAACCCTATCCAAGGGGAGAAAGGCCTTCTAAAAACAATGCCTCACTTTACAAGTCAGACCGAGAGGAAATCCTTGATGCTATCTCTTAATTGGCCAAGAATCAAGACATTTTTGCGAAGCAAACAAGGCGGGAGATTGAGGATCTCGGGACAAGGTAATTCTCAAACATTAAAAATATTGAGGTTCAAGTCAAGCAACTTGCCACATTGGCAAGCTGACTTGAAGCCAAGGAATATGGAAAGCTTCCCTCCCAACTGGATATTAATATGAGGAATGTGAGAGCCATGAAACTTATAAGTTTGGAGGAAATGCACAAGCCCGAGAAGGAGGTCCTACAAGAAGATGACTTGTTTGAAGAATGCAACAAAACCAACTCGGAGAAGTGAGATTTGGTTATGGAGGAGCCCAACAAGGATATTCCAACATCCGAGGCACGGGTAAACCTCCTGCCTCCTTTCCTTAATGCACTTAGGAGAAGGCCAAAAGTGAAAACCAATAACGAGCAAATCCAAAAAAAACTTCGAGAAGGTGGAGGTAAGTGTCCATGTCTTAGACTTTATTTAACATGTTCTCTCGGATGCAATTTTTTTGAAAGTCGCATGAACAAAAAAAAGTAAGCCACTTAGGAAAATTTAAAGTAGGGGGAGTTTCCACTTTGAATCATAGAAAATTGCCTACAAAATGCGATGACCCTGACATGTTTTCAATCTCTATTTATTTAGGTGGTAAAATCGTGGAAAATTCTATGATCAATCTTGGATCTTCTATTAATGTCATTCCTTCTTGCATATATGAGAACCTAGAAATAGGTGAACTAAAGGAGACTAGGGTAATTGTCCAAATGGCCGATCATTCTCAAGCTAGATCTCGTGGACTAGTTAAGGATGTGATGGTCCGAGTAAACAAATTAGTGTATCCGGCAAACTTGTATATCCTTGATATAGTGCATGATGGTGCTGCACCCTCAATTTTATTGGGGAGACCTTTTCTTAAAACATGAAGGACTAAGATTGATGTTCACTCGGGAACACTAGCCTTCGAGGGTGACATGGATAGAGTTGGTTTTGATATTTACAAGTCTAAGCATAATTCACCTAACCTCTCTCTGGTGTGTAAAGGCATAACCTTGTGTGAGGAAGATGTTCAACATGAAAACTCTTGTGTGTTAGATGATAATTGCCTTGATGTAACTTTAGATGATAGTGATGAAGATAGCATTAGTGATGAAGATAGCATGAGTGAAGAGATTTTTGATGAATGTGAAAGTGATGATAGAATCCTACCTTTCGCTTTAATTATGATGAACATATCAATGAGACTATTTCCTGGCGTAATATTGGTGTTTAATTGTCTATCTTGGATTTCTATTCTATGCTCACTAATATGCAACGGTTTGTGGGAAGTGGGTGTATTGTGAGTTAATCATAGGCTAGGTTTTTTGTCAAACCCGGGATACTTTGACTTTTTGTCGATGTGATTATTGTTAATTGATGTTAGGTTATAATTAGGTGTGATAACTAATTATTATTATTATTGATTGATGAAATTTCTTAGATTTGAGATGAATTAGAGTGGGTTTGACTAATTATCAATGTGGCTCACTACTAACGATTAGCATGAAGGCCAATCTTCATAGTCGTTATTAGTAGTATATTTATGTTATCGTGATATTTCTCTCTTGAAGGAGATTCTGTTAGTTGTATTAGTAGATATATGGGGAAGTCTATGACGCCGATCGTCTAGGGTGACCCGAGGGTAAGGGTCATTGTGTGGCGCATATCGCCCACTCTAACTATAACCGAGGAGAGGCGAGAAATATCTTCACTCGAAATGTGTTGATAAGTTCTCCACAATATGTGATTAATGTATAAAAATAGGTTAATTAATCGATGATGAAAGGAGAACTGGAAATGTAAACCAATTGCGCCCAAGACTCGTAATCATCTTTATTCCATCTTTTGTATTAGTGTAATCATATTTGCATTGTCCTCAATAATTTTTTGTTAGTTTAGTAGTTTAAATTAAGCGTAGTGTTTTCCAAAACCAAAACCCCCACTTTGTTACCACACACGTAGAGCAATTTCTTCATGTTCTTTTTAACTACGTTTAACACTCGATAAAACCCTATTTTCGTCATGGACGACCACAACTTTCTACTATCTACTTTCTAGTAGTTAGCCACAATTAGAATTTTTTTCGTGGGGGGGAGAAAGTTTTGATTAATGTCTAGCGGCCCGCAATGAAAATGTGCAGATTTTTTTTTGCCAAATGCAGTTTCTTCTCTGTGGGCCGCAATACAGTGTTGTGGCTATGCATCACGGGTAAATTTAAAAAAAACAAAAAAATCGTTAGGCCATTTCCTTCTTCCTTACGGTCCTCAAGACTTGGCAGTGGCCCGCAGCCACTCCATTTAAATAGCTTACCCACACCCAGACCCCATTTTCATCTCATATTCTTCCATTTTCTCCTTCCTTTCTCTTCTTCCCTCCCCCTTATTTCCTCCACCACCAACTAACCGGCCACCACCACAACTCGCCAAAATCTGCCCACAACCACTACCTCCAACCAAATCTTCCCCTCTCTCCATCCTCTTTCCATTCCTCCACATCACTAATACCCAAATCCTATCTATTTACCCCAAATTTGATTTAAAAACTCCAGAACCCTAGAAATTGGGGGGTTCTTGATTTTTGGTCAAATTAATCCTCTCTTGCGCATATTTGGGTTCATTGGTGTTCTAATCACTTTTCCCATCACTTCCACGGTAACACTTTTCAATTTCTTAGTGAATTTGAAGCATTTTGTAAATGGATGTTCTTGACATTTTGTCCAATGTTATAGTTAGGGATTGTGTGGCACCATGTGTGATATGATATTGAATTTCTGGGGGTTTGTTGAGTGTTGGTGAGATAGTAGCATATTGGGGATGATTATTTTGGCTATTGAGGGTTGCGACACTTATTGTGACACTTTGTTACAACTTTGTGACACTTTTTTGTGACACTTTGTAACAATTTATGAAACTTTGTGACATTTGTGACCCTCTCAAAAATTTTCTTACCATAGTGTATCGCAGTTGATTTTTGGTGTGTTCTAGCTATTAGATATATTATGGCTCCGAAAAGGGATAGGACTGTTGCTAGTTCGTCTTGCATTGTTGCTAGTTTATCCCGACCTCCTGCAGTTAACCACATGGGGTTGATCGAAATTATAGGTGAATATGCTCAACAGTAGAAAAACTTGGTGGCTCCCAACAGAACAATTTTTTCAACCAACTTTGCCAACCAAGCCACTTTGGAGGACGAACTGGGATTGTGGAAACCCGTTCGGAAACTGTTTAGAAAATTGGGTTTGGAAAACTTTCTTCACAAGACTGCTTTGACCCACACTAGATTCACACTTGAATTCCTGGCCACAATCAAGAAGGAAGTATGGGCGGATGAACACACATCTCAATTTTCCTAAATTATGAGCAATATGAGTTGAGATATGAGGATTTATCCGAGATCTTTGGATGGGAGCTTGGGACAGGTGACGGTGATTTCAAAAACACATCTGTTTACAGTGAGATTACCTTTTGGCCGACAATCACCAGGAGAGTGAGAGGTAGTCATGACAAGGCCTCTCTCATTGTCCATTCAGATTTGCGTATTGCCCATCGTTTACTGGCCATGGGAGTGTTATGCCAGAGTGAACTCACTCGGTGTAACAGAATTTTTGTAAATATTCTTTAGGCGATGACACCAGTAGGACAGGGCAATCTAGACTTGGTAGATTTGTGAGTCAACCGATGTATTGAAATTTCAAGGATCGACAAGGGAATTATCAGTATGGGAGGTATGGTGACCTCATTTCCTATGACCTTGAGATCCAGCCGCTGGGCACGGCCGAGTCTGTTTCAGGACGACATTACTGCCTCCTAGACATTAAAAGTCTACGCACTTATAGGATGTTGCATGATAGTGGGAGTGGGGGGAATGGGTATATTTGGATGTACAGGGAGAAAAATCTTGTCATATTTATGAGGCTTCCCCAGCTAGACAGGTTGGGTATCACTTAGGATACACCAAGCACTGATATTTCCATACTACCTTACCCCGAGTACAACTCGACCTTTTGGGGTGCACTACGGATGGGGAACCGTGATTTGCAATACCCACCACAGGAATCGATGACACCTACCCATGAGGAGCATTAGGATATTTCTGATTTGAGAAAGCATGTGCCACACATCCAGTAGCAGACCGATATGGCACTTTCCCAGCTTGCCCATTTGCAGGGTACGGTTGACTACTTTCGGCATGGTGTTGATCAGCAATTTCAGCAGGTCCATTAGCACCTACACTAGTCAGGGGTAGAGTGGGAGATAACCGACTACAAGTTCGCTGGATTTGAGGAGGGGATTGACACTATTATATCCTTGTTGCGCTTCCCTAACATGATTGACCCAGAGGTTCCCCGCGCTCGCAGGCAAAAAAAGCTCAGAGGCAAGCTCGTCGTCAGGGAGGAGTAGGACCCTCGTGTTCCTAGTTGTGGGTACCTTCATATTCCCTTTATTTTACACTTATGCCTTGATCGTTTATGTGCATTGGGGACAATGCTAGATTTTAAGTGTGGGGTGAGGAATTAACTTAGTAAATTTCTAGCATATGGTTATGATATTGCTCATTTTGTGCTATTGTAATTCATAATTTCCTATGAAGTTTTAAAAATGTGGAAAATTAAAAATTAAAAATCTCGCTAAGTTGAAAACCCGCGCGCGGGCAACTTAGGCAAAAATGAGGGGTCCGGGTAGATCAAAAACCCGAAAGGGCGATCTATGCAATATGAGAGACCTAAATTGTGTAGAAAATGTGTGGAATGAGGTAAACAAAAATAATAAGAAGCTAGGGTGAAAACCCGAAAGGGCTCTTAGGCAAAGTAAGAAAAATTGAGAGAAATGAAAAAAATTGAAAGTTCACTTTACCACTTACGGAATTTTGGGGTAGATTTATTTTCTTTTACCTTACTTTTGGGATGCCTTACTTGAATGCAATGTTGTTTTATTTTTATTGGGTAGAATTTTATTTTTAATCACAAATATGGGGATGGGTAGTCTCATGTTTAGGGTTAAAAGAATTCTCAAGGGAAAGGTTTTTGAATATGTTATGGGGTTATTAATCTAGGAACCACCTTAGGCCTTAATAATTTTTACTTAAGGACAACTAGAGGTCTATGTATGGGGTGTTTGATGTGCTCAATTTATATCCAATTTTTAACACATTCAAAATCTAACTTTGTAATAGATTAGGAACTTAATTGAAAATAAATTGATATAATTTATCAATTAAGGGAATAAGATTAATTCATATGTTTATATCCTAATTCATTAATTTATGAAGTGTTTTAGATCTTTTTGAAGTGATTGGGATTGGAAGAGATTAAATGTTGAATAAAAATGAAGAAACTAGAAGATCGGAAAAATATTGCCAATTTTAATTGGTTGAAACTGATTTTGGGAAGCTTCTACATTGCAGGCCGTATGACATTGTTGTGGTCCGCAGCTTAGTCAACAGAGTCATTACTGCGGTAAAAAGGAGGCATTGCGGGACGCAGAGATGTCATACGGCCTGCAACGGCGCCTGGGCTGAAGCCCTTAGCCTCTCTCTTCCAGATCTTTTTACCTCGTATGAATTTCTTCCCTCAAAAACCCTAGATAGCATTTATTTCTTCATCATTTCTACAATGTTTATCATGGATTTTTGTTCTTTTGTTATGGGCTTAGTTAATCTAGGCTAAATATACTATTAGGAGCAATTGCAAAGAATTTTTAGTATGAATTTGTGAGATTTGATTTATCCAATTTTATGGTTTGATTATCAAGTATATTTTTTGTTTTCTTGTGTATTTGATGCATAATTTAGACAAGGATGATCAACTAGTTGAAGATTGTGGATTAATTATTTGCTAGGTTTTGGTCAAACCTGGGATACTTTGACTTTTTATCGATGTGATTATCGTTGGTTGATGTTAGATTATAATTAGGTGTGACAGATAATTATGATTATTGGTTGATGAAATTGCTTAGATTTGAGATGAATTGGAGTGGGTTTGACTAATTATCAATGTGGCTCACTACTAACGAATAACATGAAGGCCAATCCTCGTAGTCATTATTATTAGATATATTTGTGCTATCCTGATATTTCTCGCTTGTAGGATATATATTTTATTTGTATTGGTTCTCCATGTGTATTTCTATTCTCGAGGAAGTCTATGATGCCAATCGTCTAGGGTGACCCGAGGGTAAGGGTTTTGTGTAGTGACGATCGTCCACTCTAACTATAACCGAGAAAAGGTGAGAAATATCTTCACCCGAAAGGTGTTGAAGTTCTCCAAAATATGTGATTAATGCATAAATATAGTTTAATTAATCAATGATCAAATGATTACTATAAATGTAAACCAATTGTGCCCAAGACTCGTTATCATCTTTATTCCATCTTTTGTATTAGTGTGATCGTATTTGCATTGTCCTCTATTATTGTTTGTTAATTTAGTGGTTTAAATTAAGTGTAGTTTTTTTTTCAAAACCAAAATCCCCCACTTTGTTACCACACACGTAGAGCGACTTCTTCATGTGCTTTTTAACTACGTTTAACACTCAATAAAACCCCAAATTTCTACTATCTACTTTCTAGTAGTTAGCGGCAATTAGGGCCTATAAATACTATCTTTGAGAGGCATGACGAAGGTCTCTCACTTGCATTACCAATATTTTATTGATGTAAATAGGATGCCTCCAAAGAGACCTAGGTCAAAAAGAGGGACATCTTCCAAGGGTGACAAAGGGAAGAAGCCGGCCAAAGTTGTAAAACAAGGGCTGGAAACTACCCTTCCTCCCACCCCCGCTAGCTTGGTTGGTGAATTCATGGGTTTAACCAAAATATCCAGGAGCATGCCAGGGGGTGGAGGTATCTAAGTGGTCTGAAGCGTAATATCTTAGAAACAAAGTTCACTTGGAAGGAAACGTTGGGAGATCTAGGCCTACTTGAGCCCTTGACGTACTTTCTTTTTAGGATAAGCCTAGAGGGATTTTTGGATAAAAACTCAAAGACCTATGTTCGATGGACTTTGGAATTCTTGTAAACTTTGGAGCAAATGAAGGATAGCAAGGGGAGAAGGCTCATTCGATTCCACTTGGACAACATTGATCACACTGTGCCTCATTAGAACATTGCTCAATATTTTGGGTGGAAGTACGGGAAAGAGGTCCCGAGGACACACCCACAGGGCCTTCCATTATCTTTGAGCAATTTTTTGGAGGATTCATTTTAGCACCGAGAGGAAGAATATTTGCAAGAGCACAGAGATTGTCCATATGGCGATGAGATATGTGCAGAGATTACTATCCATGGGGGTATTCTGTCACGTAGAGATCTCACAGTGTCCAGGGTCGGACGTCCAAATCCTTTGAGCAATGACTCCGGAGGGGAACTTTTACTCTAACATGGTTTCGGCTTTCGTGGATGAATGAATTTCTATGGGGGAAAGGAAATGTGGAAAGATCTCTATGGGTGGCATGGTTGGACTTCTAGAACAGCATTTAGGGCATCTAATCCCCTATTCTTTTGTGTTGGAAAATTTGTGATGCTCAGGTACACGGTATACAATGGACACACTTGCAAAGGCGTCCATGGTTGCCACCATGACTTCAGAGGATCTCTTTGTATGTCTATATGGTGGTTTCATGGTGTGTAACTTTATAATTCTTCCCCAAATGAAAGGTACGGAGATCATTCATGATACGATGTTGGATGACCTATTCTTAGCCCCAGATCCAAGGTTTGAGAAGGATTTCTACAAAATTCTCTCAGACCCAGACATAGATGTCGAGGAGAATAATGATGAGACCCCGAGTAGGGCACCCCCTAGCTACACTCACTTACCCGAGGACATCCTTGATCTCTTCCATTTGTTTGGGGAACAACTCTCTAGTTCTACCCAACTTGTGCGGGATATTGGTGAAGTGGTAGGGGGAAGAGCATTCAATTGAAGGAATTTGGAAGTAGGCTAAGCTTGATGGAGGGCACAATGCATGATTGGGGATTCAGGCTAGACACCATTGAGAGGGAGATGACCAAGGAGTTTGCCATAATAAATGAGAGATTGGATGTCTATAAGGAGGCTATCGAGCAGGTACTTGAGGGACTTCACATTTCGAAGCTCGATAAATTTCGAGATGTTATCCATATTGAGAGGCACGAAATGCATCATGAAGAGAGGCGGAGGAGGTGCAAGACTCGGCATTTGAGGAGAGACCCTTCAGGGTCTCATGAGTGAGTTTCACTACTTCCCTTTCTCTAGCTTATGATTTGTATTGATTCATCCCATTGGGGACAATTCTTGGTTTAAGTGTGGGACAGGGAGTAGTGAGCACTTAGAAGTTTTCATCTCGGAATTCCTTTGTGTTTTTGGTTTTGCTTTATTTGGTGTGTTTTCTTTGTCTTTTGGGAAGTTTGGTATAAACTTTGGTGGTTTGCTCTTTAGGTGGTTATCACTTTGTTGGGGAATGTTTTGGGATGAACAATTTGATGGGGTAATTTTTTGTTTTCGATGATCCTTTTTAGTATGAAGCCCAACCTTGGAGCATTTTGTGCTACACAAAAAAAAATAGAAAATTTTGAAAAATGAAAAGAAAAAAAAATATATATACATATATATACCCGGCTAAGTTGGAAATCTGAAAGGGTAACTTAGGAAAAAATGGGAATGGAAGTTTGGATAGGTTGAAAGGCCTAGGTAAAAATGAGAGGCTAAAGTTTCAAAACTTAGTCAAAAATGAGAGGTCATGTGGAAAAGGGTGAGATGGTGAGCTCAACATGTGTAAATGCTAAGATGAAAACCAGAAAGGGCTCCCAGGAAAAAATGAGAGATATTGAGAGAAACCGGAAACTAAGTTGAGGATCTTGTGCATTATCCTTGGTTGTAACTAAATCGAGAATCTTGAGTTATCCTTAGTTACAACCGAGTTGAGGATCGTTGGGATTATCCTTGGTGGTTTTTTTGGCAACAACTCTTGGATTGCTTTTGGCGGACTATTCGGTAGAGTAAGCTAGTTCAACACTTATGATTTCTATGCTTACCTTTTTCTTCATAATATTTTGGGTTGGCTAGGATAATTTGGTATCTTCAGGGAGTGTGAGAGTTGTGAGATTCTTACTTCTTTGGGGGAGGGTGACTTGGGAATAAGTTGAATGCATTAGCTAACTTCTCTTGCAGGTTACATTTCGCTTAGATCTTTTCTTGTTTTTGTTTATTCAAGGATGAGTAAAGGTTTAAGTGTGAGGGGATTGATGTACACTGTATAGCATGGGTTAGCCGATGTATTTAACACACTTACTATCATCTTTTGTTTGGTTTATTGATAGTTTTAGTTAGGCTTGCACGACAAAGGATTTAGACAACCATTTTCTTATCTAAATCCCGAGCTTGGTAAACTTAATTAGAACTAATAGATACTTTATATTCACGGGCGCCTATATCTTCCCTTTTGATCTCATCATTAGGTGGCTCGTGAGTATTTCTTTTTATTATCTTTTGTAAAAGGCCACGAACCTTAACTTGTGGTAGTAGATGGAATGGGGACCAAGAAAGATGGATTTGGAATTCACAAAGGCCAAGTCCAAAGTGAAAGAATTGTTCTCTGGGAGTTTCAAGGAGTTTGAGGGAAGATCTGTGAAGAATAAACATTTAAAGATAGCACCATTGGATTCATCTTCTCGAGCGCTATGAAATCGACTGCAAGAACTCTTAAATATGACCAACGATTCATTCGTAGTGGAGCAAAGAAGTTTGGCAACCGAACCAGCAGTGGTTGGCGCGGATCACACAAGCTTGGTATGAACCAAGAGCTAGCACGGCCCGTACAAGCCAGCATGGCCCGTATCAAGCGACATGGTCCGTGTCAGATTTCAGCTTGGGGGGTTCTCGTTTCGGCTGGTCGTGCCACTCCAAGTCATTTTCCACTCAAAAATCGGCTAAGTATGGAAGTGGGACATTCCGTTTTACACGGCCCGCGCTGTTTCATGTAAAAATATGCCAAGACCAGCCAACAGGGTGTGAAGAATGACGCGGGGCACCCTGAGGTATTAAGCAAAAGGAGGATCTAAATGACGGGGCACGTCAAACGATGTATGGCACGGATTAGAAGAAGCAAAATGAAGACCCGGTTGATGTCCCACGCCTGATGACACAGGTCACGCTAGTATGAAGGGGAATGGCACGTTCCAGAGCCTATGCCCATGCTAGCGCATCTAGTACGTCCCGCACCAACGCTAGCGCCTCACTCCCGCACGGGCTATGGCACGAAGCACCCCCCGCGCCAATTGCTCCTGCTAGTATTTTTGGCCACTTTTGGGCCTATTTATAGGCCCATTTCACTACTATTATACATATAGATCAAGGAAAATTGGGGTTGATACATATGTTCATATTTTTCATTTCAAGAGTAGTTTAGAGAGAGAAAACTCTCCTCCTTCTCTCTATATTTCTTTCTTTTCATCTTTTATTTTCCATTTTCCCCAAATAGCATTTATTCCAATGAAATATT
>JAULKM010017500.1:0-14409 GCA_032355605.1 Rubia tinctorum
AAAATTGGAGATACCCTTATCTAATTCAAATTGTCAGGACCACGATGTTCTGATTAGGCATGAATGGGTCAATGGAAGGGGCCCAAATTATGCACAGACAGTATATGACAAAACTTTGCAAAAATTACACTATGATCTAAACTTCCTTGAATGTTCCCTACGCTTCAGAAATATGTAATCGAACATAAGTACAAATGTGTGATATGGAGATTATGGGTACTATCTAAGAGGGATGCGAACCGGGGAAATTGTCCCTCATTTTTATTAGTATTCCATTAATACCTTTACGATGAGCGTTATGAGAATGATAATTTTCACCACATAGAATCACAAAAAAATACATATTTCTTGGTTTATTGTGAAATTAAAAAAAATCTTCCATCAAAATTTAAAAAGCGCTAGTACACGGTTTAGAGTAAATTGTAGATGATTACTTATTACAAGGGTTAACATGAAGAACTAGTGGAAGTCTATGCGGAATAAGAGCAATTTCTTTATTACTCTCGGTTATTATAAGTTCGAATAGGTTGACAAAGTTTCTTTCTTGGACGATCGGAATTGATTTTGGGACAACCGATGCACTTTTTACTATTTACAGCTAGCTCCCTCCAATGAAGCGGGAGTAGTCGAAATGCAATATTGGAGATAATATTTTTTTAATAACATTATCACTACAATGTTTTTCTAATTTGGGCATCAACGGGTCAACACTTATTTTACGATAATTTTCAGAAATTAGACTATGGTCTATGTGTGCAACGTTGCAAGAATATCGACTAGAATGAACTCGGGACCGACTCGCAACCGACTTCGGTCGACCTAAATTTTTCATCGGGAACAAAAAATTTGAGTTGAAAATTTGAGCTAAAATTTCCCCCAACCCTATCTCATCTCATTATTATTCATCACCAAAATCCATTTCACATCTCCAATACACGTTCTCCAAACCTAACTCCACAACATCCTTTCCATTCACACCATTGCAAAAATTAAAGTGCTCAATCAATTCGGTTCTCTCAAACATCAACAAGTATCTGAGGATGAAGCATCTCCTTATTCAAATTAATTGAAATAGTTTTCAATCCATTTCATGTTCATTTAGCAATTTCATTAGTGATTTTGTGTATTTTTTCCTCATGGAACAAAGATTGAATATTTTCATGAAGTTTGATGATTATGTTACATGTTATATAGTATATAGTATTTGTGTTACCAAGATAATTCCATGCTTGTAAGGAGTGACAAAAAAGGCTTAGATTAGGGCTGATTGTGGAAAATAATTACATTTTCACATGAACACACTTTGAATGTGCAAAACCGGTCTTATGTATCGGCCCTTGCGATATGTTACAGAACATCGATCTATTCACACAGGTCCAAGAAATTCTTAAAATATCTAGGATCCTATGTTGTCCATTAGTAAGCCTTTGCGACATCGATGACGCATGTATGGGACAACGAATCATTACTTTTTCCTGTTTGAGATTAATGTCGTTTACGTATGAATATATTATATGTATTTCATTTGGGGGCTGCCCAATTTTAACATACTTTTTTTCCTGTGGATTGGTTGTAATCGGACTATAACGGTTATCGATGGACTTTTCAGCATGTAGATGGATGGACTTCTTATTTCACTAGTCGCCCTGACAGTTGTATGCCGCACAACAAGGACAATGAAGGTTCATTACCTATAATATTTCAATTACATATCATTTTAATAGATTGTAACATATATTTGTAATATGTGTCATTCTTTTCTGCATTTGTTGTAGGATGTTTAACCATTTCACGAGTTATCGAATATTAAATAACATGTAACGGCTTTCGACGAATGATTGTTTGTGTCAACAAATATTAAATATTATAATATTGTACGGGAATCGATGTCTCAATGATTAACCCGTGACGTTGCAAAAACCGGTAGAGCGGCGACACCTTACCGACGTCGCATAAATCGATGTCAGTATTTTTTGCGATATCAGCCCATCAAAACAACGTCGTATTGGTCATCGTTTCACATCAGCATGCACACAACATGGGTGCACCACAGAGTGCGATGTCTCTTACAAGTGTGAGCGACGTCGGTATTATTAAGATCGACATCGGCCTGCACTAAGTTGCAGCATTTCCTCTCCCATCGTCTGCCTTTTTCTCTGCCCTACGTTGGTCCCTATACAGCTCGACGTGGTCTAAAACCGAGGTAAAAAATGTACTTTTTACTATGCTAGTATTTACCTCTGTTTTTTGGACTAAAACCTGAGGTGAAAAGTCCTATAGAACCGAGGTAAAAGGTTCTATTTCTTGTAGCGTTTGTTCAATTTCCTTCCTTCATCACCTTTATCAATAAGGGAAAATGATCTGATACTCCATTAATCACCACATTACACACATAATTCCAGAAATTTTGAATCCATTTTTGATTGACCAAAGCTCTGTCTGTTTTACTCATCATCCTTTCTCCAGTTTTCCTTCTGTTATCCCAGGTAAACTTTGGTCCCAAGGTTTTTAATTCCATCAATTTGAGTTTAAACACCAACTCCTAGAAATCTTCGACTAATGAGCCCGTCACATTATTTCCCCTATCATTTCTTCCAAATCCAATGAAGCATTAAAATCTCCTACAATTATCCACGAATTATCCCTTCCAGTTTCTAACCCCTTCATCTGCTTCCATAAATCCCTTCTTCCCATCATGTCATTCAGGCCATAAATGATTGCCACAAAACATTCCTCTCGGTGACCTGTCTGTTTTATCTTCTTATCAACATACTGCTCACATATACTAATTTTATCACCTAAAATACATCTTCCTTCCACCCTCTCCATATTCTACCTTCTCTTGCTTGCTCTCCATTGGTTTCTAATTTCCACCCTAAGTCCATGTTCCTTCAAACCTCTTCCTATATTTCTTTTTGTACCTTTGTTTATAACAAAGCTATAAAACTCACCCTACTTTTAACCACAAAATCCCTTCATTTTTTATTCTTTGCTATTTACACCCTTAATGTTCCAAATTAATATGATGTCATTCATCATCAGGTGGTTTCTCCAGAATCTCATAACTTGAGGTACTGCCCTCCCATATTTACTTCTTCCTTCATTTCCCACTTCTTCTTCCACCTGTATCTTCCTGTATTTCCCATCCATCCTTTCTGGCCGTCAGATTCTTCATATTACTTTCCCCCATTTACCCGTGTTCTTCTATTTATCAATTCCTTCTTTTCAAGTCGCATCCCTTCTTCTTCAATTTTCCCCCATCTTCCCATTAGGGGAGATGGGGAATAATAGTTTATTTTAATTCATGTTTTTTATTGAATAAGTGTGAGATTTGTCTCCACAGATTAGTTTTGTTTGTCAACTTGATCGATTAGATCGTTATGTTCATAACGATAACTTGATTTAGTTTTTCACGTTGATGTATTGTTCTCGATCAGCTTGTACATGTCGCTTGTTTGCAATTTTGTTTGTGGTTTTATTTTTGGATTTCCCTTAATTTGGGTTCGTCAGATATGTGTTTGTCAAGGTGTTTACAGTTTGATAACATAGACCGTGGCTGGATCAAGTGGTGTTATAGTTTTAGAAGATCCCTTTTTGGCACAATGATATTGATGTGTGATACATTCCTTTTTTCCAAGTGGTCATGATTTTCGCAGGAAGCGAGTTAATATCCCAGAGTGCGATGTTACAGTTTTTATTGGATCTCTTATCTGTAATAATATAGACGATCAGTCTAGTTGACATGTAATTTAGATATCATTGCAATATGATAGTTATTGCTAGAGTTTACTTAGGTTGGATGTCAATTCCACTCATTGTAATCATCGCTGGGCATTTTTCCCAACATTTTTGAATGATTGATTTTTTTTAAAAATCCTTCTCTTCTATTTAACTTCCTTCAATGCTCTTCCTCTTCCAACAACGTCTAATTCTTTCTCCTTCCCTATTCTTGCCACATAGAATTTCCCGATAACCTATTTTATGTTGACATGTTTCACCTCCTCATTCTTACACTTTTCAGTCATATGGTCCAGAAGAGTGCATTTTCCACAACACACTGGAAGCCATTTAAAACTGATCTCCCGATGCTGTAATGGTTCATTTTCATCAGTGTATGATATGTGTTTGGGAACTGAATCCCTAATTTTAACCTCCATTTGTACCCTAACATAGCTCAACCTATTTATCTCCTTTGTTGCTCTATCTAGAATAAGTGGGGTTCCAATGATAGTGACAATTCTATTCATAATATTAGGCTTCCAATACACCATAGGCAGATTGAGCATTTGAATCCACACATGTAATGATTATGGATTGGCAACTTCACTTTTCTCAGTCCATTTTGTAGTTACTACGGGGTTGTTATCAAACAATTTACACAGTCTCATCTCTATGTTCTTTAAGCTTGAATTTCACCATTAAAACCCAATTTCTAACCCTCCTTATTCTCTTGATCTTATTCCTTCATATTCTGCAAAAAAATCCCTCAACTACTTTGAATAAGGGAAAATTACCTAAGAATCTACAAATTATTGTTGATCTCCACAGTTTAATACTATATTCCACCCCTTCTGTTGGAATTCTTCCCATCTTAATACCTTCAATTTCAACAAGGGAATAGTATTTTACCTCATTTTTGTGCGATCCTCACATAGCTCATTCCACTGCTTGGTTTGCTCATTTCCTTCTTTAATACTATCCGATCATCTCAGTTTACGAGCTGTACTAACCGCTTCTCCTACATTTCTAACCTTGCTCCCTCTTATAGACCATTTTTTCAGAACTTATTACCACATTCATCTCAGTATCATCCATCCCCAGCTTTCCAGATCCATCATTCTTTTCACTCTCCCTTCCTTTCCCAGTTTCTTTGGTTGTGTTAACCATCTTCCCCTTATTGCTCTGCTTCTGCACTTCAAATTTATGCTCCATAGGTACTTCAATCATATCCGTACTTCGCTCAATTTCTTCACGCACTTGCTCCATGGTTTGCCCCCCAATTTTCTCGTCCTCCCCTTCTTCTCTTTTATAACAACTCTCTGCGATTGTCTTCTCTTACCTCCTAATTTACCCATGGCAGTAGCACCAAAGAAATGATCCAACTCAATCGATCATTTTTTCATGCAGTAAGTGTGAAATTGCACCTAAGAGAGAGTGAGAGAGAGCCATTTCTCATCCCCGTGATTTTTCACGCGCTATTGAAAATTACTATTGGGCATAGAAACATAGTTATTTAATATTAGTGTTAACCACCAATTTGATGATATTATGTACTATGAATTTCACTTTATACCAGATGGATGTCAAAAGGGTCTTCCTAAATGGAGCCGTAAATGAAGAGGTGTATGTGGAACAACCTAAAGGATTTGAAGACTCTCACTTTCCACAACATGTATATCATCTCAAGAAGGCATTGTATGAATCAAAAGAGCACTAAGAGTTTGGTATGAGTGACTCACTACCTTTCTAATCTAGGAAGGCTATCGTTGAGGGGGAGTAGATCTCACCTTGTTAGTTTTTCGTGAATCATCAAATATACTGATTGCTCAAATCTATGTTGATGATATTGTATTTGAATCTACTGCAACATCAATGGAACATGATTTTGTGACTTTGATGCATGCCGAATTTGAGATAAGAATAGGGGAGAACTCACTTATTTTGTAGGGCTTCAAGTGAAACAAGAGAAGAATGGTTTATTCATTAACCTGGGAAAATATGCCTTGAATTTAGTGAAGAGGCTTGGTCTTAGTAATTCTCGATTAATGTGTACACCCATGAGGACGATGGAAAATTTGGTGAAAGATGAAAAAGGGACACCAGTCGATCACACCCTGTACAGAAGTATGATTGGAAGTCAACTATATCTCACAACAAGACGGCTAGATATATCTTTGAGTTAGGAATTTTTGCAAGATTTTAGGCTGATCCTAAGGAATCTCATTTGAATAAAGACTCATATTGTTGGGTATAGTGAGTTTCATTGGGCTGGAAATGCTGATGATCGTAAAAGCACTATTGGTTGGAATTATTGAGAATATTCAGTACATGGAGAGGTTGAATCCTAGGCTTACCTAAGTTGCTTGCATAGTGTACAAGGGTGAAAATTGTTTATGTTTTTATACTCTTTCTTCTAGACCTCAAAACCTTAAGCTAAGAAGGATTTATGATTGGCTTGTTGAGAATGATCAAAGAGCTGTGAAATTCACATCTCATTGGCAAATTGTAAAGTTTGATCATAAGATGCATAAATATGCTGAGAGCCTCAGGAAAATTCCCCCTCTTGTGATTATGGTTTCGGATGATGAGGATGGAAACCATGGATGCTGGTTATGTTCCAATAGAGTATATGGAGAAAGGGGGAGAATCTATGGACATGGAAACTAATGAGCTTGAGGTTGTTGGAGATTCTAATATTCAAACATCAGTGAATGTGATTGGAGAAGATTATAATCTGGGTGGTGGACAAACCTATGTTCCAAACTAGACATGGAGATGGGGGGAGAAAGTACTGATGGAACTAAGGAAACTGAGCATGGTGATGTTCCAACACCAATGAAAACTGAGGGTGTTGATTCTGAAATAGTGAGAGGATACGATGTTCTAACATCAGAGAAAGTGACTGATGCTGAAGGCTGCTATATTCCAACACAATAGCAGGAACATAAAGTTGAGGGCAGCCATGTTCAAACATCAGGGACTGATGATCAAACACATACTTGGAAGATTATTGAAGCAACTACTGATCAAATTGTTGAATCAGTGAAGGAGGAAGCACAGCTGCCTAGGAGAAGATCAAACAGGAAAGAAATTGAATCGACTGCACCACAACCTGCAAAGAAGAAAAAGATTAAGGCTGAAGCATTTCAGAGTTCAAGGGGTGCACCTTCTACAAAGGACGCTCTTTCCCCTGCCTTCTCTGATTCTGACTGTAAAGATAGATGAGACATCATCAATCAGAGAAAAATTCTTGCAGAGAGGCCAGTTGATATTGAGTCATACAAGGTAAGTGGCTTTACAGTCTTAATGGATTACTTGAGATTTAGAGCTGCTGCCACAATTTATGAGGAATTTAACAGGAAATTGGTGAGAGGATTTTTTGGGGAGAGAATTAATATGCTGCTTGGGCTACCCACACATGATTTTGAGACCACATACTCTGAAGACTTTGAGATGACTAATGATCATATTCTGTTAGAGATCACATGAGGATTTCAAACTCTGTGGCCAACTCAGGGACATGCCATGGCATCCAGTTTGACTAGCATGTATTTTTTCTAATTACAGATGGAACTAAAGAGATAAACTTCAAAACTGAGTTAATACAATCAAAAAAATTACAAATTTTAATTCAATTACAAAAAACAAATTCAACAACCTAGCAAATTAAACATTCAGAATCATACAAAAACTAAATCATTCATCATTTAAATACAACAAAACCAAATACTCAAATCACACCACAAACTCAATCTATTTTTAAATTACAAGTTCTCGCAAACTTGTTGAACTCCTTATTAAGGGGTTGCACAGTTGTGGACGTTCCTTCTAGACCATCCAATCCACCTTCAGTAAACAAGTTAAAAGTCAAGATAGGTTGGTTTTGTGTCTTTCTCCTCCAGTTGTTGGCACATTCATCAACCATATCACATAATTTGTCATTCCAAAACTCTTGTGAAATTTCAAAGTCATTCGACTGAATCTGGGTTTGTTCAGTGACACCTTCACTTGGTTGCAAGTTGTGCGATCCCTCATTAGTAACATCACCCTCAACCTTCTCTATCCTCTCATGCATATTATCAGCAGTAACAACTTCAATGTTACACTTGACAATCATGAGATTCTCATCATAAGCCTACAAAGGAGAAAATATTAATATATTTAATACTGAAACTAACTAATTGATACCTAATATATATATATATATTTAATAGTGAAACTAAATCTTAAAACTAAAATTATTAATATATGCTGATACTCTTCATGCTTAAGCGCCAAAGCACACATGCACAAGACCAAGCACACCTGCACAAGTTTGCATTTTAGTTATCAATCCACAATCACCTCATAACATAGAGGTTAAATTACAAATTACAGCTCGCACCGGTTTCTCTGTAGTACATTGCCACAACTAACTACAGAGAAATTAAACAATAGTTGGATGTCTACGAATATGAGTGATTCCAGGAGCAATATATGAAAGTCCAAAGAGTCTCATGCACCCCGAAAGCCAGCTATGGCGGCCAGTGTAAAATGATCAGGAAAAACTAGCTAACACATCTCCTGTAGGTTATAATAAAATGATCACCAATCATTTGAAGTTCTAGCAGGCATGATTGCTCAATCATCAAGTAATGCCTTCTCTTCAAAAACTAAATTGGTTACAATCTTCCAAATGAAAATACAGTAGTACAGCACATATGTTCCAAATCCTGACATGATTCAAAGTAATTAGAATGAGTAACAACTTCACATGAAGTATAGGATATTCGAATGAGTAACAACTTCACATAAAGTAACAACTTCACATAAAGTAACAACTTCACAAAAGTCTTTATACTTCGCAAAGGTCTTACCGCGTGGTATTGTTGATTAAACATTTGAAACAAAATTTTATAGTCTCTCTATCCCAACATAAATTGCACACTTACTAATTGACATTCAACACTTTCAAACTTTAACCACATATTTGAATAGATATATAAACAATAATACTATTTTATATGATATCGTTGGATTCGTCGTAATACATAGTTTTCAAATATTAACTTTTTATTTGCCATTATTATACGTAGTTAAGCATATTAATGGACAAACATGTTTCTTGAAGACCATGAAAAGATTATGTTCAGCTTATGTTGTAACAGAGGGAGTATATTTTATTCATCTCACTTTTTGGTGTATACCTAACCCATAACCTACAAGTTGCTGGCATTCATGCCCAGCCCAATGTTCGGCCAAGAATAAACGAAGGAAGAATATACAACGACCAACCCATTGCCCGTGTTAATCGCAAACAGTTGAAGGTAGAACCATGTCCAAAAGGACTCAGTCATGGACCGAGAAAGACGGAATCATGACCAACACTTAACTACGAAGCGAGATTGTAGAGACCACTATTCAAACACGATACAACCCATGACCTTAAACCTTGGTAAAGCGGTGGCACGATTACAATCGCCAATAAATATAAGGAGAACAACACTGGCTCAGATAAGCAGAACTAGACTGAGAAATCCAAATTCTCTAAAGGAAGAGCACTGACTTGATCGTCAGAGGGTTTTCCTCGGAATTGCTTCCAAGATTTGTTTTGCAGGAAGGTGAACGACAGTCGCTTTACTTGGTCGGGAAAACCACATCATTGGCGCCGTTAGGGGTGGATGTCGGTTCGGTTTAATCGGTTTTTGGTTTTTTTGGTTCGGGTTATTCGGTTTTGCACCTAAAAAACCCAAAACCGAATCCGACCCGAATAACCTGAATTATCTGAACAGAATTCGGAATTCGATTTCGGTTTGAAACCGAATTCAACCCGAATAAACCGAATTGACTGTAATATTTTTAAAATAATTACTAAAATAGAATAATTTAATTTAAAATTAAATAAAAATATGTAATCTAATTTCTACATCATCAAAATCAAGTTTTCAAAATAAAAATCCAACAAGTACAATAAAAATTCAACCATGACAAGTTTAGCATTACACTTAATATTAAAGAAAAGTAGTTCATTTTAATTTCATCTTCAAAGCTTTCACATTCTTCAAGCCTCCAAGCACTCCACATTCACACTAACCTTCAAGCACTCCACAAATTTACTTAAGGTAACTACTGTTATTTACTTATTACCACAAACTTACTTAGGCTTTGGAGTTTGGGATAATTTTTTAAATATAAAGATTGGTCCTCCAACCTAAAGTCATTTATAAATTTATTTTTTGTTTTAAAAATTGATTATTATATTTATTATATTTTATTTTATTCATTAATTATAATTCGGTATTCGGTTCGGGTTTCGGTTTGAGTTTTAATATTTAAAATAGATCCAAAAATTATATTCAGAATTCAGTTTATTCAATTTGGATATCCAAAAACCGTATATTAAATTTGGTTCGGGTTATTCAAATTTGGAAAATTCAATTTTCGGTTCGGTTTTCAGGTTTTTTACCCACCTCTAGGCGCCGTCTGTGGGGGCGAAAAGAAATTTAGTCCTTCATTCCCTTCAAAGTAAACAATAGTGTTCACCAGGAGTGAAAAAAGGCCAAAATCACCATACATAAGAACAAACGGCTGGACGCAATAAGAGCATGCATCCCAGCCAAGATCGAGCATATGTTCCTAGTAGAGAACATGAACAAAATAAGGAAGATACAGAGGATGATGAAGAGGAAGAAGAATCTCCTAGCGCTAATCAAGAAATGGAGAGGAGTGGAGAGCATTCACATCATTCTTGGAAGCAAGCAGAGATCATCTATACAGTTAGTTTTTAGCCACTCTCAAGCCAAAATCCCAGAAAATAAGTAAGAAAACAAGTCAAAAGGATGAGAGACAAGTATGAGGATGAATTGGGGGACATAGTGACAGGTGATGATGCAGATAAGCCACCGTTGGCATCATACCTTTGCGATTTCAAGATGCCAAAAGACTTCAAGCTGCCTTTGCATGTTAAGATCTATGATGAGACAACTGACCTGAAAGAATTCCTGCAGTCATATCGCAACAGTATAAAATTTGCGATGCGGAAATCGAATTGGTATGCAAAGCTTTCCTTATTTTCTTATTGGGAAAAACGATCACATGGTATGAAGACTTGCCAAACGGAAGCATTCATTCTTGGGCACGGTTGTCAGATATTTTTTGGGTCGCTTCTATTAGAAGCAGAAGTTCACCAAAACAATCACATACCTAAACAACATCGCTCAACAAAGTGACGAAATTATCGCAGAATGTCATTATAGGCTCGTCACTGAAAGTTTGCAGGTTTGCGATCTGTGCTTCCAATCCTCTTTTGGGTGTATTTACACGGGGCATGCGATCAGGAGAATTCTACAAGTAACTCACAAAGAAGATGCCCAAAAACCTAAGGGAGTTGTAGAAAATGATTGAACAATATATACGAACTGAATAAGAAAATAACTGCAAGATAGAGCGGGAGGAGGCGAGAAAGAAAGGGAAAGGAAACATCCCTTTCAAGGGAGGAGAATCAGGGTTGCAGGTCGCATTATTCCTAGAAACACCTCTGACAAAGTTGAGAAAAGAAATATGGCAAGTGAACAGAGAGTTATTTCGTAAACCTGCCCCAATGATAACACCTCCTGACAAGAGATCTAGAGAATACTACGGTACCTTCCAAAACAGGGAGAAGGCAAAGTGGACTCCATACCACTTAGTAATGAAGTTCTAAACTCCAGCTGAAATCACAACAATATGAGGAAACCAACAAATATCCAGTTAGTGAATGGTTATTGCGATGAAAGCAGGAAAAAACAAGGAGCAAACAAAGATGGTTAGCACTCTCTCAGACAGTGGCTTACTCAGTCAATCGGAGTTAGTAATAGATCAGGGAGAAGAAACTGAAGTTGTCACTTTGGATAACGAAGACACTTCTAAGTGCGTCAAAATTGGAAAGCATCTTCCGGGTCTTGAGAAATAAAAGATCATAAAAATCTTGCGATGTCACAAAGATACATTCGCATGGAGTGGGAGGAGTTGACCTAGTAATTGCTATCCATTCTTTGAATGTCATTGATTGCTACCCATTATTTGAATATCAGCAATCAAATAGGAAGAAATGTGGAAGCATATGTTGACGACATGGTTATCAAAAGCAAAAAGATATGCAACTTTACGCAAAAATTGAAGGAAACTTTGGATACACTAAGTGCAATTGGCATGAAGCTTTATCCCAAGAAATGCACAATTGGAGTAGGCGCAGGAAAATTCTTAGGATACAAGGTATCCTCCAAGGGGATTGAGGCTAACCCAGAGAAAATACAAGCGATAGTTTACCTTTCTCAATCACGAACAATCAAGGAAGTGCAAATATTAATGGGATCGTTGGCAGCACTTAGTAGATTTTTTTCAAAGGCAACCGAGAAACATTTTCCACTCTTTCAAGTTCTTAAATAGGTAAAAAATCTTAGCTGGAACAAATAAAGTCAAAAAGCATATGAGTCCTTGAAGGAGCAGCTTCAAGCATTACCAGCATTGAAGTCACCAATCTCGGGAGAAACCTTATATCTGTACTCAGCATTTTCAAAAATTGCAGTAAGCTCAGTTTTGGTGCGTCAAGAAAGCCAAAGACAAGTACCAGTATACTACATCAGCAGAATACTACAAAGTGCAAAGAGGGCGTACATGCCAGTTGAAAGGCTAACTCTAGCCTTGGTGTACTCGGTAAGAAGATTGCGAACCAATTTCCATAGTCACGGGATCGTCGTCTATAATGATTACATAATATAGAATATCCTACGCATCCTGAATCATCTGGTAGAGTGACCAAGTAGGCTCTTGAATTGAGGCAATATGAGATCCAATTCCAACCACGAACTGCAATCAAGGCACAAGTCTTTGCATATTTCATAGCGAACATGACAAGTGAAGATGCACAAGTCTCGAATGACCATAAAAATCTTGAAATTAGCAAAAGAAAATCCAAGTGGGCGGATATCGCTTGGAAATTGTTCATTGATGCAGCATCTAGAAAAGAAGGTTGGGGCATAGGATTGCTACTAGTCAACCCACAAGGAGGGGAACACAGATATTCACTTCATTTAGAATTTCTACTCACCAACAATGAGGCTAAATATGAGGCATTTGGCTCAGACCTTATAATCAGGATGAAGGTAAAAAAGCGTTCGGGGATTTAATGATTCAAATATAGTGTTCCAGTAAGTACGAGGAAACTACGAGGTGTGGAAAGAGCAACTGATAAAGTATTTAAGGATAATTCATCAACTCATTTCTAACTCGAAGAATCTGATATTGAATATGTACCAAGAAGTGAAAATACAAAAGCAGATGCCTTGAGCAAGCTAGCAACAGCTGGATTCGATTCATTGATCAGGCACAAAGATGTGAAGGTGGAGGTCATTCCATTCAAAAGTACAGTAATAACAATTGTGTCAAAAGTTCATATGGAAGAAGTAAACTGGATGACACCGTTGATAGATTACTTTGCAACGGGAAATCTTCCAACATACAAGTTACAAGCCAAAAATTTGGAACTACGACCTCACAACTACCTTTATAAAGAGGGAATCTTATAAAAAAAGGTTTCTTATCTCTATGGATAAAGTGTGTAGGATCACCACAAGGGGGTGAGGTCTTAAAAGAAGTGCACGAAGGATTATGCGGAACACATCAAGGGTCTCGAACAATTGCAAAGAAGATAATTCGGGCAGGATACTTTTGGCCAACTATGTTCAACGATGAGCACAACTTTGTGCTCAAGTGTGATAGTTTCTAGATTAATGCACTGATATCGCATAAACCACAGGATGGTTTAACGAGAGTATATGGAGTGTGGCCATTCGATAAGTGAGGAATTGACCTAGTTGGACCTTTTCCAAAGGGTGCTGGAAATGCAAGATTCCTAATTGTGGAAATCGATTACTTCAAGAAATGGGTGGAAGCAAAGCCACTGGGAAGAGTCACAACAGAAGTAACAAGGAAGTTCGTTTGGAAGAACATAGTTTGTTGCTTTGGGGTGCCACAAACTATCCTCACAAACATTGACACACAGTTCACAAGTGGAGCCTTCACTGAGTGGTGCTCGAAGTTAGGGATTGCACAAAAGTTTACATCGGTAGCCCATCCCCAATCAAATGATCAGGTAGAAGTAACCAACAGAACAATAGTTCAGGGTATCCAAAAATGATAGGAAGGAAAGAAAACTGGTTGGGTGGACGAGATACCCAATACCCTATGGTCGTATAGAACCATCGTACAACAACCAATGGGAGAAACACCATATAGTCTTATCTATGCCATGAGGCAGTAATACCGGTAGAGATCAGGAATTCAAGCCTTGAATATAAGAATACAAGGAGGACAAAAACCCCAAAATGAAGAGGTTGGATTTGGATGAACTCAAAGAGAAAATACAATAGGCAATGATCACAGTGGCCAAGTACAAAGAGAAGATGGCTAGAGCATACAATATGAAATTCAAGGAGATGCAATTTTGAATTGGTGATTTTATGCTGCGAAAAAATGAAGCAAGCCTAGTAGAAGGAAAAGGAAATCTAAGCCCAAAGAGGAAGGCCCGTACAAGATAACAAAAGCGCACCGATCTAACAGCTATGAGTTGGGATGATTGGATGGCAGCAGCGTCCCCAACACTTGGCATGTGATCAACCTCAAAAAGTTTTATGTGTAGATCTAAGGTGGAGGGTAGGAAAAATCCAATTG
>JAULKM010017511.1:3058-14408 GCA_032355605.1 Rubia tinctorum
ACCCCCCCCCCCCCCCAAATTTATTATTATCTCCTACTTTTTGACAATATCCATGACATTACTCATTCAAAAGGTCACAAAAGTTGATTTTTGACATTAAAAGATATTGTCACGTTAGCTTGCATAAGAATTGAGCCAATAGTAAAAAGGACGTTTATTGTGGAATGGATGGAGGACATGTGGTGAGCATCGTTTCACACGCTAAAATAATCTTCAAATTCAAAAGATTAAATTAATACAATGGTAAGCGGAGTCGATCCCACGAGAAACAAAACAATAATTATAATTTTATCAACTAATTTCAAAACCTTTTTCGGTGTAGCCACCACGCTTAAATTTCAAAAATATTTCTAACAACTAAAAAGGCAAAATAATTAATCTAGAAATGAGAAGAAAATATAATTTGGAATGATATCGTCTAAGAATAACTTATGTTAGTTAACATCGATCATAGGCGCATTGATGAATCAATTTGTACGTATCTATTAGTTATAAAAAAAAGTAGGTACGCTTAATCTCCTCAATTCTTTCTTACTTTATCGACAGTTAATCAATTATAATTAACTAACTGTTTCCCTTATCAAAATGCCCCTGAAAGTATTCGCCGAACCATATACACATTTTGATAGCATTAAGAAATAAAAAAAACCTGATGTAGCACTCACCAAAGTAAAAGCAAATAGCAATGAACGCTTGACTGTTCCCTATCTTGTTATTATAGCCTCAGCTAATTAGCTATTTTCACATGAATCTGCTACTTACTAACCCTTTCCAACGATTACGTATTGGTGGAATTAGATAGCAATATTCCCCACAACATTCAAGTTGGTCAGACTTAAACATATTATAAATGAATTAAATCAAGAACATGCAAGAATCAATTATAAAACAGTTAGGCCTCAAGGTTCATAAATTAACACTCGTTATTTTCTACTGATAAAAAAAGAGCTACTCATGATATGCATACAAAAATCGCAAAAGAAAATATCAGAAAACAAAATGTCTAATGATACTTGGAAAAGAAATTGCTCCCAGCAAATGGATTCTATTTGGCCAAACTGGATCCTCAACGGTGGAACAGAATCTGAAAATTATTATAAAAAAGTGTGTGCAAAATTATGAACTAATTCTATACTAAAAATTGCATTGATAAATGTCTAAACCGATGCCTCTCATAGACAAAAGAGGCTCGGGCCAAAAAATCATCCAAATCTATTCCAAATTAAAATTTTAATATTATCCTTATCATCTAAATAAAAGATAAGAATAAAAATCCAACCATATCTCTACAAAATCTCCAATCATATCTTCATAAAATATGATCCATATCTCCATAAAATCAGCTCCAAATCAAAACTAATTTTGATTTCCATGATTCGTTGCACACGGCTGAAACCATTTTTGTGAAATTCCAATCTTCTTTTCTGCCATATTTTGCCATTTTCCTCCCAATTTTTCTCCAAATTCCTCTCAACCCCACAAACCTGTAATTTTTGACAAATAATACACTTAAAGTGCAAATTAATCTCATAAAATCACAATAAACCCCATGAAATAAACAACTTACTCCCTCCGTCTAGGGGTGGGCGTCGGTTCAGTTTAACTGATTTTTGGTTATTCGGTTTTGCATTGCCCTTAAAAACCCAAAACCGAATCCGACCCCAATAACTCGAATTATCCGAATCGAATTCGGAATCCGGTTTCGATTTGAAACTGAATTCAACCCGAATAAATCGAATTGGCTGTAAATTTTTAAAAATAATTACTAAAATTGAATAATTTAATTTAATTTAAAATTAAATAAAAGTATGTAATCTAATTTCTACATCATCAAAATCAAGTTTTCAAAAATAAAAATCCAATAAGTACAATACAAATTCAACATAACAATTTTAGCATTACATTTAAAATTAAAAAAATAGTTCGTTTTAGTATTCATCTTCAAAGTTTTCACTTTCTTCAAGTGTTCAAGCACTCACATTCACCTTCACCTTCAAGCACTCCACAAATTTACTTAGAGTAACTTGTGTTATTTACTTATTACCCAAAACTTATTTAAGCTTTAGAGTTTGGGATAATTTTTAAATATAAATATTGATCCACCAACTTAATTTTTTTTAAATTCATTATTATATGTATATTTATTTAATTAATTACAATTCGGTATTCGGTTCGGATTTCGATTTGAGTTTTAATATCCAAAAACAATATTCAAAATTTGGTTTATTCAATTCGGATATCCAAAAATCGTATATTAAATTCGGTTCGGGTTATGTGAATTTGGATACTTTGGTTTTCGGTTCGGTTTTCATTTTTTTGCCCACCCCTACCTCTGTCCTAGCTCTATCTGCACTCTTTCATATTTGGAACGTTACAATTGAATTTGTACTCTTCCTATTTTAGTAAAGATTCATAAGAAAAAAGAACAACTTATCCCCTTCATAATGTTTTTAAAAAAAAAAGAAAAAGGGAAAGCAATACTAAAGAAAGCTCCTTGGGTCTGCCTCCATTCTTCATCTTACCCTCCTGCCATTCCTTTCTTTCACCCATGGCTGTTAACGTATATAATTCCTGTAATGATTGTATTATTGATTCATAAGAATATATACTCCCTCCATCCCATAGAAAATGATACAATTTTTATTTTCGTCTGTCCCACAGAAAATGGAACAATTCAAATCTTACCTAAAACGGCAAAAAAATAGCTTGTACATTTACTATATTTTCTCTCCAATTATTAATTAAATTCATTAGCGCCCCATTTCATTCTGGCCCAATTAGAAGAGTAAACCTTATTTTGGGCCCTAAACCTTAATCAACAAATCAGAAACACCTCTCTAATTTTTGTTTAACACATTAATTTGATTTATAACAATTAATTCGAAGAAAAAGTCAGCAACTATTAGAACTTATAATGCTATCCAGAATCATCCCATTTACTCCTCTTTATTGTCACCACCCACTCACCGTCCAAATCCATCAATCATGTTCTTGGCATTATTAACTGTGGATTTAATGAAGACATAGCTTCAACCTTTATCCTCAATCATTCCATTCACTCTCCATTCCACATTAACATTGTCAAATCCTCTAAAGTCTCCCAACTCTGTACTCTCAAACCCGGGAACCTAATGAACAACCGCTCCCCTCCCCTCTCAAATTGAGCTTCTTCTGAGGCGGAATCCACACCACCGGAAAATCTTCTCGGCTCAAAACTCTCCCCACCTATCCATGGTGATTTCACAAACACCCCACCTGTAAACGAGTACTGGGTGCCGGATTCTAAGGATGAAGATGACGTCCCTCAACTCTCCCATGGGGTTTCTTCGATTCTCGGAGGTCCCTTAACCTCCAAAAGAACTCCCCTGAAGTCGGGTTCGTCAGATCCGAGTTGCTGCAAATATGGTAGATGTTTCTTCGCCGATAATGTATCTTCCTTGTCGAAGCTTAATATATACGCGCCACCACTGATGAGCTCTCAGCCATACTTTCCCGATTTGCCTTCTTTAATTGTTGGAAACATCGAAATTCTTGCTCTCAACCATTCTTCTCTGAAATTTTGGCTTGTCTGTATGTATAGGTTTTCTCTAATTAGGAGACGGAGAAAACCGAGTGAGTTGGTGTGCTCCTCCAGTTTTTAATAAAAAATTCTAAGGTTTTGTATGATGACACTCATTCGGGTCTGATGGATACAAATGCTGGCGGAGTTACTGAAGTAACCCTGGTGTCGCCGCCTGGATTTTATGGTCCATTCCGGGTAAATATTTATATTGTTCAGTTAATGTTAATCATTAAAGATTAAACTAATATGATTCTTGTTTTTTGTTGTTTGGACAGAGAAGTAGGAGTCCTGAAAATCGGAAAAGATTTGAAGATGGGGCTAAAACATGCTATGTCTGAGCAGAGCTCCCTGCCTCCGGCATTGAGGGACTACAGTCATAGCATTTGTATTTTGGTTCTTGACAGATGGGTTCATATCCTGAAATTTCAGCTATGAAAGTGTCGTCGGGGAAAGGTTGTGGTCTTCCCTTAGTTATTTAAATAAATATGTGGTGTTGTTCATTCAGTATGGAGTAATCCACTTTTGAACTGGTTATTTGCAGGGAATATCATTAATTTGGCCTTTTTAATCTTCAGAAATGAAGAAGAAAAATGCATTCTGGTTGTAGTTTTCGTGAATGCCTTTGTTTAATGTTGTGATGAGACGTTGTTTTTTGGATGTTGTTGTTGGTGAATGTTGTTGTTGGATTATGTGTATCATGTTGTTTATAAGATTTATGTTGTTGGAGTTGTGCATTAACCTGCAAGTATTGTTATTTTTGCTGCAACTTTATTGTCATTTTTGTATGTGCTGGACATTTTTTATGGCTGTGAAGTTCTTTCGAATGACAACCTCATAAGTGTTACTCATTAAGAACTGTTTAGCCAAAAATGAAAAATGTTTGGTGTCGGTTGCTAGGATTGAATTGAACCCATGCTCGTGTGTGCTGCTACTTATCATAAGTTTACATGTGCAACTCTTCAATTTGGGCATGTATGGGTTAATGGAAGGGTCTCGAAAGTCAACATTGATTACTTTTATAAATTCTTGTAAAATTACACTGTGACCCAAAATTGGGTTACCCCATTACCAATTGCTCCAAAATACATTATTTTTGTTATTCTTGTCTGAATGTAAAAATATTAAATAAATAATTTTTTGGGTGGAATATTGAAAAATGCTAGTTCCAAAGTAGCTTGTGGCTGACTACTTAGAAGTTACAAAGTGAAATCGGAAAGGATTATGAATATGTTTTTGTGCTCGATTTTTTATAAATATTCCCTTACAGACATGGGAAATACAACTGGGGTGTATAAGATAACATCACGTTCGAGCGCAATTTAACTTGAAGTTACGAGTCAAGTTTTTACCTTTTGCACTTAGCTCCCTCCAAGAAAGTTGTAGTCGTCAAATTACAAAATTGGCGGAACCAAAATGCAATTCAATAAGATCCGATTGCGACTTTGCGATTTGGGCATGTATGGTGTATGGAATGGTCTCAAAAGTGAACATTGATTACTTCTACACAATCTTGAAAAATAACAATGTGGTCCAAAATTGTGTTACCCCACTATTCATTGCTCCAAAATACACATTTTTTTGTTATTCTTGACTAAATATAGAAATATTAAATAAATAAATTTTGTGGTGAAATATTGGAAAGCGCTAGTGCATGTTTTTGATTAACTCATACCATAAACCCAATTTTAATTGTAACTCTTACCATAAACTAAAATTTAAGAGTAACTCATACCATAAACCTATTTTTTATATAAAAAAATCTATGAGCACTGGTATTATTACCGGTGCCAGTCCTCAACATACCGGTGTTAGATATTTTCCACCAAAATTTTACTCGCCAAAATGAATATTCTGGTCATAGGCACCGGTATTAGCATTGGTATATGTCATTCATCCAAAATCGGTGCTGAAAAATATTAAATTCAAACATTTTTTCTTCAAAGACACCGGTATCTGGCACTGGTATTCAATGTGCCGGTGTTGAATTTATTCATTGGCACCAGTTTTCAATGTACCTGTGCTGAATTTATTATAGGCACCGATATTTTGATTTTGTTGCACTGGTATCACTAACATACCGGTGCCTATGTAGGTGTTTTCCAGTAGTGCCAAATGTTAAGTTAACGTAAGCGTTGGAGTTGCTCTCATAAAGACACCATGGGGGTCGTCGACCCCCACGTGGAGCGACCCTAGTGGCTCTTCGCACAAGACCAAACCAGCCCCACACTCTCTCCTTTTAGGCCTTTTAGTGCCTTTCACTAGTAATTCTATTGCGTTGAATTTGTATCTCCTCTTCATTCGCACCCCTTCGTCTTACTTGTTGTTTTACCTCCTGATATGATCTCCGACGACCTCATCTCCGCCGACCTTATCTCCGACCGTATGATTTTTGAATTATAATCTGGGATGGTGGCCCTCGTGGGCTGATTAAATCTAGTAGTAAGCCAAAAAAAGAAATGGGCATGATGTGGCTTGTAGGTCTTAATAATTGCGTTGGTGCTGAGGTAGTTTTTAATGTAGATTGCTATATCACACCCTGTATTTTACTGTATACGCCCTGTATTTATACGTATTGTGTATATAATGTATTCAAAAATAAAACTAAATTCAAATAAATCTTAAATTTAGAAAAGTGAATATTTAAATTTTATTTTAGTTTTTGGAATTTTAAATTACGGTAGGCAGTGTTGTGGAGGCCGCCGGTGGGTGGTGGTTTCCGGAAAAATTTCGGTGACCTCCGGCCAATTTCCGACCAGATTCTGGCCAAATTCCGGTCAAATTCTGGCAACCGGTCGTTGTGGTTCTCATTGCATGGGATGAGAACCATGAGATGAGAACCATTTCGCATGACTCTCATTTGATTTTTGTTCTTATGGTTCTCATCTCATGACTCTCATCTCATGGCTCTTATCTCATGGGATGAGAGTCATGAGATGAGAGCCACAAGCACAAAAATCATAACAACCATGTGTCACCCCTCTTCAAGAATGACTCTCATCTCATGGTTCTCATCGTATGGTTCTCATCCCATGCGATGAGAACCACGACCACCGGTCGCCGGAATTTGGTCGAAATTTGGCCTGAATTTGGTCAGAGGTCGGCCGAAAATTGGCCGCCAGCAGTAATTTAAAATTTTAAAATTAAAATTAATTTTAAATATTCACTTTTTAAATTTAAGATTTATTTGAATTTTATTTTATTTTTTTATGTATTCAATACGTATGAATACAGGACGTATATGGTAAAATACAGGGCGTGATATAGCAATGCCCTTTCTATTCTATACACACACATAGGGACAAATTTGGTTTTGAAATTAATCTACGAAATCACAATGCATCGAGGTCATGTCCTTATGTTCCATGATTCTCTATTATTGACACACTTTTCTTTTTTTATTTTTTTTTACATTAGCACATTTTTCATTTTTGGTAATATTTCTTCAATTTCATTCATTCGCTCGTTCTACTTTTTACATTCTACCACTTATTTTATTCACTTAAATTTAAGCAGTTAAACTTATGGTGTCACTTATAGAAAAACGAAGGGAGTACAAACATTTATAAGAATACATTGTTGGATAAGAAGTGTCTGGAATTAGCTCTTGTCGTATATACTTATTTGTATTCACCCCTTTGCTTTCACCTAATCGATTTATCGATAACTTTAGTGTGAAACTAAAATTATTTATATATTGCGATACATTTTAAAACTTATCTAAACTGATTTGATTTTATTTGAACTGAACTGAAAATAAGTTTTTTTGAAAATAGTATTATATAATTAAATTAAGCTAATTTTTCCAAATTAAATTTACAATGAACCGAATTGATTTAAATTAAACTAGATTGAACTGAACTGAACTGAACTGTAAATAAATTCGGGAGAACATGGTCTCATTCTATTAGTTATATCAATTTTAAAATAATTTTATTTAGCAGTTAGTCGTTCTAAAATAAGACTTGACGATAAAAGTATGAAATTATTTTTAAAAGATATATATTTAAATTTAAAAAATGTGACACTTGTAAGTTCTTATCCAAGTGGAATTAGATAAACGCGCGCGGTTAAGATAACGGCACAGTGGAATGGTGTTGATGTTATGCGTCCTAATTTTAGATGCGTAAAAAACAATCAGTTCTTAATTTGTTGTTAAAAAGGAAGAATTACATAATTATTTTTTTAATCATTCATTCCAAGATATTGAGAAAATGTACAGCGGCCATTACGATGAGTGAAATTGACATCAAACTTAATTAGCATCTAGCAATAACTAACATATTGCAAGGATATTTAAATTAAATGTCAACCAGACTGATCGTCTGTACTATTACAAATCAGAGATCCAATAAAAAACTGTAACATTGCTCTCGGGGATATTAACTTGCCTCCTACGAAAAACATGGCCATTTGGTAAATATGAGCGTATCACACATCAACATTACTGCGCCAAACAGAGATCTTCTACAAACTGTAACACAATTTGATCCAACCACGATCTATGTTATCCAAACTGTAAATACCTTAAAAAACACAGATCTGACGAACCCATATTTTTGAAATCCCAAAAATAAAATCACGAACGAACGAAATCGTGAACACACGATCTGTACAAGCAGATCAAGAACAATACATCAACATGAACGATTAAATCGAGTTATCATCGTGAATACAACGATCTAATCGATCAGGTCGGAAAATAAAACTAATCTGTGGAGACAAATCTCACACTTATTCAATAACAAAAATATGAATTAGACTCCCCTAATAAGGACATGGGGAAAAGCTTGAACGAGAAGGGGTGCGGTTCAGAGAGGGTTGTGGCAGAAGTATATATCTACCGTAATTGTAGGAAAGTTATTGTTATAAGTAAAAGTCTTTAGAATATTTTAAGTCTAAATTTTAAATATATAGTTTCTTTGTTCTAACAAAAATAGTATAATAGACTTCTTAGAATTAATTGAATAATTTTTTTGGGGAAAAGTGCAAAAAATACCTTATAAGATTGAGAAAGTGTAGGGATGACCTTATAAAATGTGAAAGTGCAAGACTAACCTTAAATTATTGTAAAATAGTGCAATTATACCCAAATTGAACTATTCCATCATTGACCAAATAGATTTAGGCATTGACCATTTATGAAAAGACAAAAATACCCTTATTGTTAATACAAAAAATTGAATGTCAAAAATACCCCCTAAATCTCTTATTCTTCATCTTCAAACCTACTGCCACTACCTCCACCGCCACCACATTGCTAGCTCCGCTGCAGCGCTTCCTGCTCCCACCACCACCACCACCACTTCCGCTCCGCCGCCTATCTATAACCACTGCCACCCAAAAACAACCAAAAGCATCACTGATTCAGTAATTAAACAACACAACACAACAACAAACATGGCTATAAAACTAGAATCGAACACCTGAAAATCGAACAAACATGGCCCAAATTAACGAACCCGGTCGGGAATGACCTTGGAACTGGCGGCAATGCGTAATCGATTGAAAGTCGATGTTGTGCGGCAAAACCAGGTAAGGGCGAGGAGGCACCTGCATTTGGGATGGTTGACGAACCACTAAGTCGACGTTTGTGACCTAACTCGGCAGAGATGGATCCACCTAACGCCCGGTGGTGGAGTAGGATCCAAATTTGATCCCTCCGCCGCCTCACCACTGTTCCCCTCTCCTCTCCCCCGCGCCTCCTCTCCCCCGCCACCCATCTGAACCCTAGCCCCCCAACCCATACTCCTCGACGCAACCTCGCCAGAGAGAAATGGAGATGCGGAGGAGAGTAATGGAGATAGAGAGAAACGAAGATGGAATTGGAGATGAAGAGGAGATAGGCGGGTGGAAGAATATGAGAGGGGTATGGTTTTTGGGGAAGAAGGAGAAATGGCCAAAGTTGTCATTTTATATTCTTATTTTGAATGTTTAACTCAGGGTATTAGGGTCTTTTCCCCAATTTCGGGCCAATTTGGCTGTTGAAATTTTGGTCAACGAATTCTAGGGTTATTTTTGCACTTTCAAATTTTACAAGGCCATTTATGCATTTTCGTCCAAAACATAGGGTTAAAAACGCACTTTTCTCATTTTTTAATATTATATATTTTTATTTTATATATATATAAGAATTCAAATAAAATATACGGTCAACAACATCTCACAAGATATAAAAAAAAGTAATGATAAAAATTAACTCAAATTGACTTCGAAAAGGTATGCATCATTTTTATGTATGGAAAGACGATGTTTCCCAAAATTTTGCCATTTATAGATACAAAACTATAAAATTCAGGTTTAAAATGTTCTTCTAGCATAATAAGTACTTCAATTGTTAAAAAACCCAGTACATAAAATTGTGAATACGTCATACCTTAAATGTCAAGCACTGGCTAAAATGAACTTCCTCCGTCCCAAGTAAAGTTTTATATTTTTTCCAACTTTTTCACACTGTGTTTAACCACCAATAATTTAAATTGCATATATAAGTGGTATATTCCTATAAAAAATGAATATTTAGAAAAATAAATGTTGCATTGAATATGTTAATATCACACAAAATAATATTGTTAACTACTCCCTCCATCCTAGGGGAATCTGCAGAGAGAGAAAATCTCTCTGCAAATTTCCCTGGTGAAAAGACTAATATGCCCCTGACCTATTTTCTTCCTCCAGAAGCTCCCTCCTATGTATGCGCCTTCTCTTGCGCCTCTATCCTCCCGCCTCTCACCTCCCACCTCCGCTTCCTTCCTCCTTCCTCTGCCTCCTTCCCAAGTCTCGACTCCCTTCAGAAAGCTCCCTCGCTTCCCTCACGCCTCCCTTAAGAAACCTCCCTCGCCTTCGGCCTTCGCTGCCTCCGACGCCCTGCGCTTCATCGATTCGATTGATCCGTGCCTCCTCGATTTGATCGATCTGCCTCCTCGATCCGATCGATCTGCCTCCCCGCTGCCACCCCGCGGCGTCTCTCCGTTGCCTCCCTGATTTGATTGATCGACACCAACGACACCACCTTTGGCACCATTTCTCTATTATGAGCCGCTGTTGGAGTTGATGGCGGAGGCCGCCAGAGTTGATGGCGGCGGCCTCCGGTGTAAGAGTTTCTGTTGAGAGGCATTCTGGAGATGCGTTGAGGGGAAGATGAGAGAATGAGAGAAGAGATAAGAGAGAAGTAAGGGTTTGAGGGATTTTTTTTTTTTAAATTTTAAGGTGTTTAAGGGTGAAAATGTTTTTTGAGAGATTAAATATTTCCCTAAAGGGAAAGTGTGCAGATTTGTCTGGGACATTCATAAAAGGAAAGTGTGCAGATTCCCCTGGGACGGAGGGAGTAGTATATAATACTTCTTCCAGTCCTCCAACAATAGCTTTATTTCCTTTTTGAGATGACCTTTTTATATTCGCTCCTTCACTCTTTGGCAAATCTTGGATTATTTTCATCCACTCAATTTTACTTTGAATAATATGCATTTACACCCTCATTTCTCGTGTTTGTACAGATATGCCCCCAATTTTTTGAAAGTGCACATATGCCCCCGGTCTCACCTGAAAATTTGGTCAATTGCGGGTCTCTGTCAGATTTAGTTGAAATGACTGATTTGCCCCTCTTTAAAAAATTGAATAATGTGCATTTATACCCCTGGTTCTTGTGTTTGTGTTGATATGCCTTCATTTTTTTGAAAGTGCACATATTCCCCCGGTCTCATATGAAATTTTGGTCAATTGTGATCTTTGTCGGATTCAGCTGAAATGATTTATTCAAACCCCCCCCCCCTTAAGATTTTTTTAAAAAAA
>JAULKM010017522.1:0-14408 GCA_032355605.1 Rubia tinctorum
CTCAATTTACTTTTTACTCTTTCAATGAATTCTCAACCACTAATTTTACATTCATAAATCATTGTGTCAAAAGAAAGGGTGACACTCTCAGAGAACCGGAGGGAGTATAATTTTGGGAAAGTTTTGGGAAAGATGGTATTTCCATAAGTTTATGGAAAGACAAAGTTTAATTATAATAATAAAAGGTAAAAGATTTTTATTGCAATATTAAAGTTTTATTATGCAACGTATAATAATTATAAATTTTATAACCCGGTTCATACAACCCAAAAATTTTATTTTCATTTTTTCTAATTTACATTTTAAATTTTAATCTTTTTATAACTTATAAATAGTCCATCTTTCAAGAAGCAAACTATAAAAAAAATATGTCATTTTTGCTAATCGGAAACATGTCATTTTGGTTGGTGTTGGTTGCCTTCCTTCATGTGTGAGTGTGTGAGGGAGTAATGAAGTAGGGCATCCTTTGGCCATGGGAAGGGCAGAGTCCCCTGGGAGGGGTGGGGCCTACTGGTAATAGCTATGAATGAATGATTTTCAGACAAATCAGTAGACTTGAGAGCGAGTTGTCTTCTGTCCTGAAATGACCCCTCCTTTTTCTTCCCTCAATTTGTCTTCTTTCTGATTTTATGCTTAATGCCTTTCGCTACATCCTATTCCTCCCCCAAGTACTTATTGTTTTACTGTGTTTTTCGTTTGGAGTAGTTATGAGAAGTGACATTCACGCCATCCATCTATTCTCATTAACTATACCATACCAATATTAACCCTGCACCATTAGTGATGAGGCTTCCATTTCACCGTGCAAACCTGTTAAATTTCTAATCATTTCAGGGCTTGGGGAGCTTTAATGGAATGCAACAGGCAAATTTGTACGTTAATTTCATTTTTTTCTGGGGACTTGTAAGAGGTTTATGCCATCTGTCTTACAAGGATATGTTGTTATTGTTCTAGCTTATAAACAATGTTTATGTAGAAATTACTACCTCCATTTCGTTGGATGTATCGCTGCAGCTTCAGGTGTTTGAATTTAGGTGAATGAAATTAGTGGATGAAATTGAATTTAGAAAGACAAAAGTCATTTAAGTGGGTGAAATTGAAGGAATCTTGCCATAATAAAAAGTGACAAATCACAAAAACAACCGAAAACGGAAAAGTGTGTCATATCTAAAGAAACAGACGGAGATCCCCACTTTTGAAAGGTTGCTTACCCTCCCAGAAGTTATAATTTTGAATTTTAAATTAATTGCTCTGAGTCGAAAGTAGATTAAAACATGTTAGGTTAACTTGAAAACTTTAGGGCCTCACTGCGGATTGTGTAATGGTATTATGGTGAGATGAAGAGTATGGATACAATTTTTTAAATATAAAAAGTAACATACGGTACTTTCTGTAATTTTTATAACTTCATTTTGTGTCCTGTTTCACTGTAATTTGTGACGAGACTATCTCACATAAGTTGTTCTCCTTTTATTAACGTACTTACATAGGTTTACATCCTGCAAAGGCCCAATCAATAACATTTACTTTTTAATTAATTCATTAAAAATATTTTTAGATGATATGGTATATATTAATAATTTTGTGATGAGACTGTCTCACATAATTTGTTCTCCTTTTATTAATGTACTTACATAGGTTTACATCATGCAAAGGCCCAATCAATAACATTTACTTTTTAATTAATTCATTAAAAAATATTTTTAGATGATATGGTATGTATTAATAAAGTATTATTCGGCAGTAACAATACCATACATATATATGGAAGGGTTTCGGTCATTAATGAAAATAAAAAGGAATCTTAATTGATAATAATTTTATGTTTATATAATAATTTAAATCATAAAAAGATGCATATTAAGTTCTATTTATATGGTATAACAATTGAAATATGACCAGGTAATAGAATGGTCAAATCAACATAATTTTTATTAACATTAATAAATAAAAACAACATTTTTTATGGAAAAACAAAACAACATCCTTTTATTTAAATGAGGTGGTCAAATCTATGAAAAGTCATTAATGTCTCAGCTGGTTGACAACTAACAAAGGGTAAAATCAAGCCTTTAACTACTCAATCGTATCAAGTTAAAATTATAGAACCTTATTCATTCACAATATTGTAGTAATATAACAAGAAAGAGTCGAACCCTAGAGAAAAATGTATTCCCCACTCAAGAATATAATTTTGGCCAACTCCTCTTAATTAGGGCTTGGAGTTTTTTGGAAGATTTTTTTGTTAAAATATAATGAAAACAAGAAAATAAAATAAAGAACTTACATCACAGAATAAAAATAGTTCATCTTACAATTCCCACATAGTAGATTCATACAATGCTCACAGGTTCTTAACTTTATTCAATTACTAATATTATTCTCATTCCCTATTAGACAAAGGGGTCATAAACATACACCCTATTTATAGTAATACCTTTTCTTCAACTATCGATGTCCATGCAATTTGAGTTAGCAGTAACTATTCAGTATAAGATCAAGTCCAACAACTTCTCTATTATAGGGATTTTAATTGTTTGTAGGGATTCTACATAAATTTTCAACTTCAACAGTTTCCCCATCTCATTTCCTAAAATATGGATTTTGAAGAGAGAGAGAAGATTTACTTCCCCATATTTGTAGAAAGAGGAAAAAAATTACAGGCAATAAAAATTTAATGCAATTTAATTGAATGCACCAAATCATAACACAATATTCAATTTTAATTAAAAATTTAAATCTTATATTTCCCTCATTGTTCCATTCCTATTAAAAAGTACCTTCGACTTCCAACAATTTTCTTTTTTTAGAGAAAACTATTACAATCTCAAACTCATGTGGGATGCTTATTTATATTTTTTTTAGGGTTTTATCAATAATGATTTGTTTAGAAAATTGGAATTAATCTCTTGGGTTTATAATTTGGATTTTTTTAGAAATTTTTGGATGTTGTTACCTTTTATTTCAAACCAGGTGCATACGTAAAAAGAATAAGAAAAAAAATTATTTCTAATTAACATTGACATTTTAATTAGTTTCAAATTTGTTATATTAACTTATAAAAAAATAACTTAATTTTTATAATATATTTTGAAGTGATTAAAAATGAACTCTTAGTTTTAAATGAAAAAGTAACTATAGTGCAATAGAGGTCAGATTATGCAAAATAAGGAATCTGTTAGAGTTGAGTGAAAAAATAGAGAATGTTTATTCTCATTCCCTATTCTAGAGAAAAGTTTAGGGAACCTGTTGGATTTGCTCTAAGGTCATCAATATTTACATACTCTTAACTTGATTACTCACTGGAAGTATAAAAACGAGATAGATCTTGATGATTAGTTTAAATAAATCCACACAATTCAATCAAATACAATTACAACATAATTCAATACAATATAAATATGAATCAATATAACCAAATTACTTCTTCTTGAAACCGATCACATTGTATTCAACTGTTTCTTTGATCGTTAAATTAAACTAAGAATTTAGTTCTCCATATACATAAAATTCTTGAAATAAATGATGCCAAAATATAGACAAGGTTTTTAAGTAAGAATATTTGTGATATTTTCGTTGTATATATTCCTCTTCTGTCGTAAAAATCCCCGGTCCTATTTATACTACTAAATAGCTAACTAGAAAAGGAATATTAGTAATCTCCTAATCTAAATCATATTGTTCTAAGAATTACAAAAGAAATATATAAATATATCCTAGCTAAATAGAAAAGGGAATATGAGCTCTTCTAATAAGAATTCTCCTAAAGAGAAACTGGAAATTAAATATTCTTCTAATGAGAATAGGATACTAATTATACTCCAAATGAAAGATTGGGAACTATAATATTCTACTAAGAAAAAGAGACTAAATATGATCCTAATGAGAATAGGAAATGTAATATGATCAAGAATAGAAATTATGAATAAACCCAAAAATGAATAAAATACAGAATTCAACTCACAAAATTAAATGGACCGAAGCCTAAATCCCATCAGAATCCTGACTCAATTGCTACCGAAATGCTCGCTCCGTCCATGCGCGGTTGCGTATGGTTCTTCCCACTGTTTGTCACTCTTCTTCTACTTTTGATCTTTAATTGTTCATTACAGATCCAATGGTGAATCTGCAAGTCTACAAAATCCTGTATTTATTATAAAAAATTTAATGTCTTCAAATCTTCGTGGAATCTCCATATTACATAATTACACAACAATTTGTACAGATAAACACTCTAAACTATGCTAATAGTTACTAGACATGCTAGAGAAATTATAGCATATCTATAACAAAATGAGATCGTACAAAAATATAGATTTCTTATTATAGCGCGTGCTTTGGGGATAGTTAGATTGTTAAAAAATAGGAATATTTTGTCACTATTACTTGTGTATAGATTAGAATCCTTTTCCTTTTATAACTTTGTATAGGTCTCTTGTATCTCTATACATTTTAATCCAACTTATGAATACAGTCACAACATTATTTTCTACATGGTATATGATGTGGTATTTCCGATCAAGCAAAGTAGATGTTGTTCACCATGTATCATCTCTTCCGGCAAAAAACAATCCCGAAAGTGATTCCGGGAAAAATACTCCAACGATCAAGTCAGTGCTTTTCTTCAGAGAATTAGAATTTCTCAGTTTAGTTTTACTTACCTGAGCCAGTTTTGCTCTCCTTGTATTTATAGCCGATCATAGTCGTGGCTCCACATTACTAGGGTTTAAGATCGTGGATTATATCGTGGTTACTAAATTTTCATTTCGTGGCTAAGTGCTGATCATAATTCCATCTTTCTCGGTCTATGGTTGAATCCACTTAGACACGGTTCCGCTTTTATTAGTTTGTGGTTGACTTGAACATTGGATTGAACAATGTATACTTTATGTTGGTTCATTCGCGGTTGAAGATTGGGCTAAGCTTGCAACCTCTAACTCCTGGGCTAGGTATACACCATAAGCCCACATCCATGAAGTTAGTAAAACACAAAGCGATGAATATGGTTGTAAGATGTACACGAACTGTTATTCCGTTTATTATTTGAACTGTAATAACATGTTCATCATCACATCCACTTGAAATATTCTCGCGAAGTGTTGTGTGCTTCTTGGCTGTTTTTGTCGACCTATTGAGTTGTCTAACTTTTCAAATTTGAATTCAAAATTTGAAACTATAAGGATTTTGGTAGACTTCTAGCTATTGCGATCTTGGAGCAAGAGTTCTTCCTTTTTATTTGCTATTGATATTCCAAGATTTCCTCCTCTGCCGTTACATTTCCCCCCTTTATAATTGCTTCGATTTTGGTGACTTAATTATGTCACTATTCAGTGTACTGTATTCATTCATATACCGCCAGCTTCTCCTATTCCTAAAAAGGTAAGTCACTTTTTGTCCGACATTCATCATTATTTTCCTGTCTGATTTGACTCCTCTTGGCTTTTCAGTTTCTTAAATTAAATTCCATATCTATTTTGGATTCTTCATCTTCCTCTTGCCTTCTTTATCGCTCCAGCTCCTTGACGTATTCCATCAACTCGTAAGTTTCCTTGTTCTTAATCTTCTCCCTTTCTAAGACGATTATTATAGTTTTGAATTTGTACAGTGTCCCTATTCTGGCAATTTTGTTTCTCCATCTTGGTCTAGAAGTTCTGTGATTGGTTTTCTTCTTCCTCTTTTTTCTCGACGTGTATTTTGTGTTCCTTTTCTCAGCTTTCACCAGAATATATCTTTTTGTGTTTTGTAACTCTGATTGATAGAGTTTTGTTTGAATCTTAGGAGTTACGTCTACCTCTAATGATGCTGATTCTTCTGTAAAATATGTCCCTGTTGACGATGTCAATTACGGGAAGGATTCTGACCATCTCACCGGTTCTTCTACCGTCAGTAGCATCCTTTCTGATTACCACTTGGAAAATTCACAAAATAATTTTCCTTTTTTGTCTTCTTATGAGCTTAGAGCTCCTGATAACTCTGATAGTCCGCACTTCTCCTCCTAGATTTATCTCTCATTACTTAGATTATCTTAAATTTGGACTGACTTTCCCTTTATATCAACACATCTACTCTCACATTATCGAGTCACATTATCTCAGTTTCATCCTTAGGGTATTTCGATCATTGTTGTTTTCTATCTTGTGTGCGAGCATGCCCTAGTTCCTTTTTCGATTGACCTATTCTGTAGTATGTATCAGCTTCGTAAGGTAAAACACTCGTCTGATGAATTCACCTTTTATCCAGTCATTCCCAATGTTGAATTTGTCAGTGAATTTCCTAATAACTGTGGTGTGTGGCATAATTTTTTTTCTATTTAAGGCTTGGTAATGGGAGCGAACATAATCTTCCAGTTTGGAACTATAATATTCCTAAATCCAAACTTCCAAGGGCCGGGGTTCGTCTTAATGCTAACTCCGTCGTTGTTTTAAGACTAAGAGAACATTAGATATGTCTCCCCGCTGATTCTAAGATTAAAGGTGTTCGCTTGCTGTAATTTTTTCTTTTCCTTTTGCCATAATTTTTATTTTTATTTTTGTTTTTCACTTTTATATTGTTATATATGTGTGTTAATCTGACTTATGTAGTATACTAGATTGCAGATATGGATTTAGCTAAACGTTCTGTAGAGAGAATTTTTTTTGATGATGAGAATGAAGAGATGGAGGTCTAGCTCTCCAAACGAACAATGCCATTGCCGATGAAATTCCTCAGGAGAATATTGGTGTAACCAATTCTCAATTAATAACTACTGAAGCTGCCGCCACTGAAGGAGCAGAAGTAACTGTTGACAATGCTGCGGATACTTCCTGAAGAAGGAAGAGAACGGGGCAATCAGGTGGATCTTCAAGCATTTTGGACCCCTCTAAGAAGAAGGGGCGTAGTAGCCATTCTCATCCTAAACTTTCACCTCAAAGACATAACTTGATGGTAGAAGGAACCATTCATGCTAATCTATCTAAACTTTCACCCCATGAGACAATGGTCGTGGTATGTTCGTTAGGAGTTTTAAAATGATATTTGATTTGATTTGGACTAACAGTTAAATTTGTTTGTGTATTTTTATGGTAAGGTTGGTGAAAGTGTTTAGCTTGTTAGCGGCGAGTTGTGCAATTCGCTAAGGGAGATGGTTCGCTCATAGAAAAATGCCAGGCCACCAAGGAGAAGTGTACAGCTATGACAATCTCTCTTAAAGCTGCTAAAGAACGTGCACGCTCTACTGAAGTGCGTGCCTTAGCTACCGAGAAGGAAGCTGATAAGCTTTGTTTCAAGCTCGAAGATATGTGAACTAATAGTCCTGCTTCACCTGGGTATCCTTAAGTCCTTGTTGATTGGCTCGTCATGATGAAGTCTTTCTACAATTTATTTGAGGAAGTTTCTACCTCTGCTCGCAACATTGGTTACTGCGAGTCTCTGGTTGAACTGCGAGGGCTAAACCCTACTTTGAAAGCTAAGAAGTTGCCTAAACTGGCTAAGTATGAGGAAGTATTGGAGCAACAAAAAGCTATGTTTAATGATGGTTTTATTGATAGAATTTCTGATGGTGGTCATCCTTATGCCTTGCTGTCCCACCTCGATGGTCTTCCTTCTTTGCCCTCTGTGATTGAAATGAAGAAGTGTGAAGTTAATTATTTTGAAGGTCTTCCATTTGGTTCTTGTGTTCCTAAGCCTCTTTCTAATCATGAGGCCAATGCGAACACTAAGGTTTCTGGTCAGCATGCGAACAAAAAGAATTCTGCTCTTGTTGTCCAACATTCGACTGCTACTCCTTCTAATGTTAGTTAATTCTTGTGTTGTGAATTTTGAGACGGTTTTTATTTGTAATTCATAAAAATATTCTGATGTATGTTTGTACTATTTTGGGCATTAACTTAGTATCGCTATTTTATTTTTGCAATTTCTCATCATATTTATTTATATGCAGCGTTTTGATATTTTGGTGGACTATAAGTTTTTGAAACATCTCAATTTTTTGGGATCTAATGTTCATTTTTCCTGGTCATCCTGGGTTTATATTCTCTCATTTATTTTGCCCTATTAAGTTGGGTGAAGCTACTCGTCTCTATCCCAGGAATATCTTGAACTTGTTTCTGCTAATCGTTTCTCTAATTTGGAATATATTCCCTTATATCTTGGATGGCGAATTCCTACTTCCTCATCATCTCCATATCCTTATGCGGTATGCCCTTGTAGCAAGTTTGTACCTAAAGGTTATAGTATTGAATCTTTGGACAAGGATATCGCTCGTAGCTTATTCGATCTTGAATATGTCGGTGTATACATGCGTTTGCTTAATCTTCCTAGCCGTGTTCAGGAATGGGCGATATCGTTTGTTTGAAGTATATGCTACTTAGTATCAATGATCTGGAAGAATTCTATGAAGGACACACAAGACTCTATTCGTGAATTGAAAGAATTTTGTGGTGAACAAAACAACATTATTCAGCGCCAACAATTAAGTATGGTTAAAATGCTTGATCAGCAAGAGGAGGCTAAGAATTTTGCTGCAAGCAAGACCCGTGAAACTCATCAAAAGACCTTGATTTTTTATAAGAAGTGTTCTCGCATCGACGATTTATTGGGTCGACTGAAGAAAAAACAGAATGAGTGTGATCATCTTTCTTCTTCTTCCGCTGGGTGGCAAAGTAGGTTTGATGAATAGTTTGCTATAAATACCTAACTACGTAGAGAGAATGACCACCTTCATGCTGAGTGGAATCATCTTGGCTCACATGTGCACCAACTTGAAAAAGTTTGTATTGATTACAAAGATAAGCTTCAGACCCTTCCATCATCATCTCGTAGTTCCACTAGCCGTGGAGATCTAATTATGAATATCACCAGGCAGATAATTAATTTCTCCGAGTCTGTTATGTCACATATTCGCCGACTAGAGGACGAAGTATGAAATTTGGTGGCTACGAACAAGAATTATCAAGACACTGTTGATGTTATGAGTATAGCTTGCGAATTCGAGAGCTTGTATTGTGCGAACTACAAGATTTATAGCTTGTTTACGTCACTATTTTTGTAGGCATATATGCCTTTTGCAAGATTTATGGCTTACAAAACTAAGGTTACAAAGTTGTAAGATCTATAGCTTGCAAAATTGAAAGGTTGTATTATGCGAACCGCAAGATCATTGCTTGCTTTTGTTGGTTTTCTCAACTTAGTTCATCGTCTTCTGACAACTTCATAGCTTGTTGCATCATGATTGGTCAGACTCAATTGTTCGATACTACAAGACTTGATATATTTAGTTTGCGATGTTCCACAATTGACTATTATTCATAAGATGTAAGTAAAGAATATCAAAAGTGAGGATTCTCAAAAGACGCTTTTTGATATTTATAATGTACGACTGCGTTAATATCGCCTTCAAAACTAAACAAAGATGCGAACATCACCAATGATGATCTCATGTCTCCTATACAACTAAACTTTCCCTATCCCCCCACTTTGGATCTACACATACAACTTTCTTAGTTTGATCACATGCCAAGTGTTGGGGATGCTTCTGCCATCCAATCTTTCTAACTCGTAGCAGTTAAATTGGTGCGCTTTGGTTATCTTGTACAGAACTTCACACTTTTGGCTTATTTTTCCTTTTTCTTCTGCCATGCTTGCTTCATTTTTTTCAACCACGAGATCACCAATTCGAAATTGTATGTCTTTGACTTCTTGATTGTTTGCTTTGGCCATCTTTTCTTTGTACTTTACCTCTGTGATCATTGCCCGTTGTCTCTTCTATTCGAGTTCATCTATATCCAATCTTATCATTTTGGGATTATCATCCTCCTTGTATTCTTCTACTCGAAGGCTAAAGTACCCGATTTCCACTGGTATTACTGTCTCATGACCATAGACTAGGCTGTATGGAGTTTCTCTAGTTGGTTGTCAAACGGTTGTTCTGTACGACCATAGGGTGTTGGGTATCTCGTCCACCCAACCAGTTCGCTTTCCTTCCAATATTTTTTGAATACCCTGAACTATAATCCTGTTAGTTACTTCCACCTAACTATTTTCTTGAGGGTGAGCTACAAACATTAACTTTTGTACGATCTCTAACTTCAAGCACCATTCAGTAAAGGTCCCACGTGTGAATTGTGTGTCATTGTCTGTGATGATAGTTTGTGGCCCCCCGAAGCTACAAACTATATTTTGCCCAACGAACTTTCTCGTTACTTATGCCGTGACTCTTCCCAATGGCTTTGCTTTTACCCATTTCGTGAAGTAGTTAATTGCCATAATTAGAAATCTTGCATTGCCACATCCCTTTGGAAAGGTTCGACTAGGTCAATTCCCCATTTATCGAATGGCCAAACTCTATATATTCTTGTTAAAGTAGCATGTAGTTTATGTAATATCGAGGCATTAATTTGGCAGCTTTTGCATTTTAGCACAACGTTATGCGCATCCTTGAACATAGTTGGCTAATAGTAACCTGCTCGAATTAATTTCTTTGCAATTGTTCGAGATCCTTGATGCGTTCCACATAATCCCTCATGCACCTCTTTCAAGATTTTGCCTGCTTACGATGGTCCTGCACACTTTATCCATGTGAGATCGCAATTCCAACTTTCTGGCTTGTATCTTTTCTATTGGCAACTTTCCTATTGCAAAGTACTCTATTAACAATGTCATCCAGTTTATTCTTCTACCTGGACCATCGACACAGTTGTTATTATGGTACTTCTGACTGGAATGACTCCAATTTCACATCCTTGTATCTTATCAATGAATCGAATCTAGTTGTCGCCAACTTGCTCAAGGTGTCTGCCTTTATGTTTTCACTTCTTATTACATATTGAATATCAAATTATTCGAGTTGGACAATGAGCTGACGAAATATTCTTAAATACTTTGTCAACTGCTCTTCTCTCACTTTGTAGCCTCCCGTACTTGCTGGATCACTATCTGTGAATCGCTAAAGCACTTAAGGCTTTTGACCATCATCTTGATTGTAAGGTCTAAGGCACATATTAGTGCCTCATATTAGCTTCATTTTTGGTGAGTGGAAATTTGAAACAAAGTGAATATCCGTGCTCCCCTCCATCTGGATTGACCAGTAGTAGTCTTGCGTCACAACTTTCTCTGCTAGATGCTCCATCAACGAACAGATTCCATGCAATGTCTACCCACTTGGATTTTCCTTTGTCGATTCCCAGATATTTTTGCATATCTGCCTCTCGTGCATCTACATTTGTCATCTTTGAGATGAAATATTTTTAGGCTTGTGCTTTTTTCTAGAGTCATATTTCCCCAATTCAAGAGCCCACCTGGTCATTCTACAAGATGATTCAGGATTGCTTAGGATATTCTTGATTGGGTAATCAGTGTAGACAACGATGCCATGACTCTGGAAATAAGTTCACAATTTCCTTGGTGAATATAACAAAGCTAGAGTTAACCTTTCAACTGGAAAGTACACCCTTTCTGCACTTTATAGTATTCTTCTGATGTAGTATACTGGTACTTGTTTTTTGCCTTCTTGACGCACCAAAACTAATCTTACTGCGTTTGTTGAAACTGCCAGGTACATATATAAAGTTTCTCTTGGGATTGGAGACTTCAGTGTTGGCAATGCTTGAAGCTGATCCTTTAATGCCTCATATGCTTTCCGACTTTCATTGCTCCATCTAATTTTTTTGAAATTCTTATAGACTTCAAAAAGTGGGAAATGTTTCTCAGCTGTCTTTGAAACAAATCTACTAAGCGATGCCAACGATCCCATTAATATATGCACTTCCTTAATTGTTCGTGGTTGAGGAAGGTCAACTGTCTCTTGTATTTTTTATGAATTAGCCTCAAACTCTTTGGAGGATACCTTGTATCCTAATAATTTTACCACACCATGCATTTCTTGGGATTAAGCTTTATTCCAATTGCACCTAGCGTATCAAAAGTTTCCTTCAAGTCTTGTGCGAATTTTCATATCCTTTTGCCTTTGATAACCATGTTGTTAATATATGCTTCCACATTTCATCTTATTTGATTGAGAAATACGTTGTCGACTACTCTAATATTTTGCTCCTACATTTTTTAGGCCAAACGACATCTTTACATAGAAAAATGTTCCAAATCTTGTTATGGAGACCTTTTTTCTGCATCTTCTGGGTTCATCAATATTTGGTGATATACCTTACACGCATCCAAGAAAGCTAGGACTTTGTAACCTGATCTCACTTCTACTAGCTGATGAATTTTAGGCAAAGAATAACAGTTTTTGGGCATGCCTTATTTAGATCAGTGAAGTCTATACACATTCTCCACCCTGTGTCTGCATTATTTACTATCACTAGGTTTCCTAACCATTTTGGGTAGATTACCTCCTTCAAAATACCACCCTGAAGCAATGCTGTTACTTCCTCTTTGATAGCTTTCTGTCTGTGTCTAGCAAAGCTTCGTTGCTTTTTCTTGAGTGGCTTGACCGAATCACTAATATTTCACGAAGGGTCTCTAATGGGACATAAGTAAAAAATTCATCAAAACTCTTGTACATTTCATTACCATCAAATCATTTCTTATGAACCATGATTATTAACTAAATAGTTGTGTACCTTGCACTCCAACCATAATCTCTCCTTGTATTGTTTTAGAACTTCATGCCAATTATTGTTTTGACCATTTAGCACATTCTTCTGACAAGCAACGACCCATTTTATTGAAAACTAACTAGGTAAATTCTTTTCTAGCATTTCTCCTTTCAATGGTTCTATAATGTGTCTTAGAGATTCCTACTTTATTGGATTCCTCTTTGGCCTCACCTTCATCAACCGTTGTCTCTATATTCCCATTTTTAGATAGGAACATTATCACAGGGCCTTTTTTTGGGACATTTAAAAACCTAGCAACACTGATAGTATCTCAACAAATCGGAGGGTACAAAATAACTAATCAATCTAAACAAAATAACAACTCAATCTAATTAATGAAAGATTATGATGAGGAGGAACAAGGAAGAACCAACATTTTACTCATGCAAGCATTTAAGAAGTAGATATACCAATGATTACCAAATGGAGTTTCAAAGAAGGATTGTTTACCTAATTTTGTGTCTTAGAGGTATGATCAACACCTCTAACCCACATTTTGGAGCTTAAGCACCCTAACCAAAATACTCATTTTCCAACCCTATCTTGGAATGAAGATGATCCTAGAGTTATAGAACCAGGGTTTGGTGTGGTTGGAAGTTGAAGATTGGAGAGGGTGAAGATTAGATGTGGATTTGTGAATAAGGAGGGTTTTGGTGTTTTTTGGTGAAGAAATGGGGGGAACTCGCGCCTTTTTAGCATTAATTCACCCCCTTTTGAAAATGCCTTTAAAGCTTTTGATAGGGTGCCTGTCAGATATTAGTTCAGAACTTAGAACATTGTCATGCATTCATATTTAAAATGATGGAGTAGTTCCTCATGCGGAACTTGTTCCTCATGCGGAACTTGTTCCTCATGCGGAACTTGTTCGTCTGAACTGTTTTGACCCTCAGACCAAGTTTTGAGTTTGGAACTTGAAAAAATATATAAAGAATGGGCAGAAATCCATTTGAAATTAAACGATTCAAATTAGAACCCTAACTTAATAGCCATGTCATTCTTCATCCAATTCCACGATGTCGAGAAGCTGGGCTGGTAAGAGGACAAGCGACCACAAAAATGCATCGTAAGGAGCCAGGAACCGATAACAGAGATTGGGGCGATTCCAAAAAATTTCAACACCTAGGCAAAGCAGAGGTATGTGGAATTCCTTAGAGTTCGTAAGTGTTAAAATCCTAAAGTTGTTCCCGGTGATAGATTTGAGGAGTTATCGTTAGGCTACCTAGTCCATTATTTCCGCAACCAACATATGACAAAATTATTGACATTGGAGGATAGGGTTCACATTGATAAGGTGGTTCAATTTTATGCCAATTTCGGAAAAAAATTTAACGATAAGGATTTAACTCGGGTAAATGGTATTAATGTGATGGTCACAAAATATACTATTAATGATGTTTTAGATTGCCCTTACATTAACCTGGGAGGCCATCTTCGTACCTCTCAAAGATAGTATTTATAGGCCCTAATTGCGGCTAACTACTAGAGAGTAGATAGTAGCAAGTCGGGGTCGTTCACGAGGAAAATGGAGTTTCATTAACTGTTAAACGTAGTTAAAAAGCACACGAAGAAGTCACTCGTGTGGTAACCAAGTTGGGGGTTTTTGATTTTAGAAAATACTACGACTACTTTAAATGGCTAAATTAACCAACAATTAGAGAAACAATAAAACTACAAACAGACAAGAACGGAAGATGTAATTAAGATGATAACGAGTCTTGTGCGCAATTGGTTTACATTTCTTGTCATCCTTTGATCATCGATTAATTAACCTATTTTTATGCATTAATCACATATTGTGGAGAACTTATCAACACCTTT
>JAULKM010017533.1:0-14408 GCA_032355605.1 Rubia tinctorum
GGCCCAGTTCAGAATAAATCCACTAATCAGAGATACAGTACAAAGTACACCATACAACTATACTTATCTTCTAATTAGAATGTGTGGATTTTTCAAGCTCCCCTTGCTACCGATCTGCCTTGATCAGACTCCCTATGACCTCAAAACTCATCGACGTTGGATCTCCTCCTCCCGAGGAATTGAGGTATACGTTCTGAACTTTAGCACGCAGGTCGTGTATGTTGGAACATGGTAATTCTGGCTCTCACAAAGCTTATCGAAAGAGAGAAATTTGAATGCAGATCTTCTCGGTTTAATGAGTTGCTTTGCAGTCGTATAATGTCCTCTATTTATAGTCCATTGCATATCAGAATAGCTCCATAATTATCTCCATAATATTCTTATTCCTTATCTGCTTTTGAAGCATATCTAAATCCTATAAATAAAGAGATTTACCTTATCTCAACCATCCCATAATATTCCCATAATCCAATTCCATAAATAAAGGGATTTTCCATAATTCCATTATGCTTCTACACTGCTAGAATAAATATTGCGTAAATTACAAATTTCCATAAACGAATTTCATCGCAATATTCTTCTCACAAATCTACTTTCGGAAGTATGTTCCAACATGGTATGTTTTCAGCGGTATGTTCCAACATGGAATGATTTCTTCTATTTCACTAGTTCACAATTGCCAACACATTTAATCCATGAGATGCATATGACTTTACAGCTGGTCTACCATACCAAATCTAGGTTAACATCGGTTTCCGGTAGGTATGAAAGTGGTGAAAGTTTTGGTGGAGTTTCACCCCAATGGGGCGGACATGGAGGTAGTTTCGATAAGGGATGGGTTGGTATGTGATACGAATTGGCATTCAGTGTTTGGAGTACATATGGATGGTGTAAGTGAATCCACGACATTGTCATTAAAGTAAGTTTATAATTTTAATCGTGGATACGTGTAATGAGTACATCGTGTGCATGATGAATATCCAAGACAAAGCCAATTGGTTTGGAGACTATCATTTCCTAGCAGACTTTGGCCAAGACTATACAATATACTTTTTCACTCTGGGTTTTATAGTGAGGTTGTGTAATCTTTTTAGTGAGGTTGTGTAATCTTTGACGTAAATCCAAGTGGGAGATGTGGACAACCAAAATGCACTGATGTCACTCCTCGTTTCATGAAGCCCAGAAGAAAGATTCTAGGAATTATAAAATTTTATCATATGGCCACACGGGCCTTGTAATAGGTAGATTTTTGGTTGAATACTATTAGTTAGTTAGTTGGCTAGTTAGTTAATTAATTTGTTAATTTCGGCCATGGTATTAAAATTTCAGCCGAGATTTAATTCTGTTAGGATTAGATTAGGACATTTAGTTGTAGTTAATTTAGAACAAAGAAGACAAATATTGTTTGAACTAGGTTTCTGCAGAATCCTGTGTTCTTTGTGTGTCCCGATTTCTCCATATAAAAAGGGAGAGATGACCGAATTATTTTACCTTTCATCAATCATATATTCAGAATTTTGAAATCATTCTCTGCGCTTGCGAGATATCTTCATTGTTGTTTAATCTTACAGGTTAATTAAGTATCACTACTTTCGATTTGTGAACTAACCCTGCGGGCTATTTAGCTTCATAGATCTCGAGTTGTTCAAGATGTCGAGGGTTAATTTTGATCAATTTGTGCGACATACTAAGCTTTAGCGAGATCCCTAGTTTCGTCAAAGTTCTAAAATTCTGCAATCTGGAGTTTTCGAAAGGAGATTCATATCAGTATGGTTATGAAAATGATACATGCCATGAATAGTGGGTCGAGCATAAATAGTATAGTTCACACCTGCCTCATCCCGCCCCGCTCCACTAAACTCGCTATATACCGTTAATTTAATATATAATAAATAATTATTTATCCACAATACACATATCTTACCTATAATATTTTCATGTAAATATTTTAAAATTTTAATGTAAAAACTATTATAATAAAGCGGACTTTAGGTATTTTTGGAGATATAAGTTGGGGAATTACAATGGGTTTAAAGTGGGTAGGGAGACCCTAGTGGATGATGGAGTTGGGATGAATTTTATATAATATCCAATGAAACAGGGGGTGGATTTTAATGTTGTGCTCACCATGGGTGATGGGCAGGGCCAGTCCAAACTCATCTGAGCCTCGGGGAGAAATTTAAAAAATTGGGCATTTCTTTAATATATACATTATATTTCAAACTTTTTTTTGTGAAAAGGGATTTTTAAATATATAGACTTTTAAAAACTTATTTTGCATTTAAAAATTTATTTAGAAAATTTTTAATATATAGACTCCTTTCACTTCAACTTATACTGAGATCAGGGGATTATATATAATAGGATGAGAACGTACTTCAAAAAAATTCGGAACGTAGAATTTTTTTATTACGAATAATTTTTTTATTAATAAGTAAACAAGAATATATTTGTTGTCAACTAATAAAATAATATTAAATAAACATATATAAAAATTTATTTTATGAACAATAAATAATAACATATATTTATTGAGAAAGTCTCTTGTTAGACCGACTAACGGTTAAATCAATCATGAAAAATCTCGTTTCAAATATTTTTAAGATCAAAATATAATTATTTATACATTACAATTTTTTTTGAAATTATAGGAATCTCGTTGGTATAAATAAAAGTAAATATCAAATCACGCAATTAATTACATCAATTATAAAATAATCTAAATATAAAATAAGAATGTGTGATACTACATGCCATATAATGGAGTATTTATTTATTAGATATAAAATAAGGAAAATGAATGAATGAAAAACCTAAGCATACGGTGATGAGTTTGAATGGTATATGGAGAAGAAAACATGCAACACATAAATTTATGGATTCAATTTTTATTGCACAAAAGAGAGAATGAAGAAAACCGGACCCTTCCTATATAATGTCATATTTTAAAAAATTTGGCCCCTCCCCAGCTCTGGACCCAGTGCGGTTGCCCAGCCTACACTGAGCTTAGGTTGGCCTTGGTGATGAGCGGGTATGGGTATGAATTTTTTTTGTGGGCATGTGTATGGAAGTACTATAATCTGCACCCGCCCCACTCCATTTCCATCCCTAGTCTCTGATGTCATGTTTATAAGTTTTTGAGTTGATGTCAAGGGTATTATTAGCACTTTTAAAATGAGATTATATTTACACTTATAAAAAAGCGGAGGTTAAAAGCGCACTACTCTTATATCTCTCATTTCTACCCTAACTAAAATATTGATTCTAGTTGTTGTTTGATTTTTTCGTTCTCATTGTTTCAGATCTTGGTTAGCTAGACGGTGGAAATCGAGGAATGATTGAGCTGGTGATAACGGGCTCTACGACGTTGGACGAAGGAGAGAATGAGGTGTCCATTAGCATGCGGTGGGTGCAGATTAATAGGACTAGATAATACCTGGATCGATGCACAAATTTATATGAATTCATAAATTATTGTCATGTATGTTTCTATTATGGTTTCAATAAATATTTTGTTAAAAATTTTACTCTCTCTGTCCCTCTATGGCTCTGTTTGGTAGAGTTTATAAGCAGAATATTTTTTAGTGTTTGATAAAGTGCAAAAAAAACTTATTTTGAAAGTAGAATATATTTTTGAGGGAAAAACAGAATTTTCCCATGCTTTCAAATAAGTAAGTTTTGCTTATAAGCACAGCTCTACGAAACAGAGCCTATAATTTTCTTACCATAAAAAAGTCATTGAATAGCATAAAAATGGTTTGTGAACAAAAACAATATTTCATCATTTTTTTCACATTCAAATTTTTACCAAAAATGGAAGTAAGACATTAATAAAGGGACACCAAATGAGGGAGGTAGGACACAAATAGGGAGACGAAGAGAGTAACTGGTTTTGACAAAATATTCCTATTCACATTGTATGATTTATCATCTAATTTTTTTCAAATAACTTAGTGAGGATGGGGTGATTGTATTATGGGGCCTGAGACCTAGATGAATGTAGAAAATACATATAATTGTGAAATAAGTACATATATATGAATTTGGAAAAGGAAAACCTGACAAATGTAATGGAGTAGTATGGAAAAAAAGGAAAAGAAAAGCGAGGAGAGTAGTGAAGCTTTCGGTATTTTAGGAGAATATAATTAATGAGACTTGCATGGGAAGTGAAAAGATGAACTTCATTTTAAATGAGATTTGGATAATTAATAAAAAAAAATCATTTTTTTGTGAAGTTGGTGTGGAAAACTATGCAAGCGACATGTGGTAAAAATGACCTCTTTTATTATATACTATAGATTTCTACCCTGATGGCATTTGAGGTAGAGTCGGATCCGGTCCAAGAAGAAAATTACAAAATTTTATTAAGAGTAATTTTGATTTTTTTTCCTACCAACCTTCTCTATACTAGAAAAAAATTATAAAACTATATTTTATTTTTTACCATTACTTGCCACGTAAATTTCTTCCTACGCCCCTAATTTAAGGAAGTTTTCTTTTAACTCCTAATATAAGAGTACTATGTATAGAAGGGATCACATGGGGATTATCATTGTACTACTCTCTCCGTTTCATATTAAACTGCACATTTTCCATTTTGTCATGTCTTACCATAAATTGCACAAGATCGATTTTTACCAAATTCATCTCATTTGACCAATTGTTAAAGACAAAAAAATCCCCTGGACCACCACTTATTTACAGCCTTAATGACAGATTAATTAAGGAGAGATTCTCTCCATTTACACATGTATCCATTTGAGAGGGTGGCGTTTGAATTAATTTTCAATTAGCCCCAGTAGCATGACATTATCACATGCTCGTGTCTTTCACTCTTCCCCTTGTTCCATTATTGTTCTCAACGGTTCACATTCCCCCTCTAATTGCTATTACTCTCTCAATTCTCTCATTATTCTCATCAATTCTTCAACTCTCATATGCATTCTCTCTCAATCCACCAAACCCTAGCCACTGCTCTCTTCTTCCGCTGTGCTTTTCGAATGTTCTCGGCTCTGTAAATGTTGTTCTTGGTTTTTAATCTTAGTTTTTTAATCTTATTTTCATGTTCATCACAGCTTCGTCTTCGTCCATTAGGGTTCTTGTGTTTTAATTGAGGGGTTTTTCAAAAATGTAAAAAAAATCTGGTTATGAGTTTTAGAACTTTATCTAGGTTCCGAGTTAGGGTTTCGATCGATTTATATGTGGGTTTTATTTGAGATCTATTATTTTGGTTTGCTGGGTTTATGGTTTTGAATCACATGTTGTTGTCTGGTCCGATTGAGTTCGTATTAGTCATTTTGAGCTGTTTTCGAACTTGTTCTCTCCATTTTTAAGTACTGTTGACTTCTTGCAAACATTTTCATGTTTAATGTGTGAAATTGGTCTTTCATGTTCATAATTGGTGTAGATTTGTAAATTTCTTCTCATTTTATTCCTTTTTCTTGTGATTATAATCTCATGTCATGTTGATGTTGGATTTTTAGAGTAGAAATCTTATTAAAAAAAGTGTGTAATATGTGTTTAGTTCGTATTTACCCCAGTATGCAACATGTTGTTCATCTTTGATACTGTCTACAGTTTTCTTTCTCCAATAAGTTTGTGCATGTCCTATTTTTTTTACCAGATTTGTTGTTGAAATTGTTGTTCTTCACTTGTGTTAACCTGTTCGTTGTTCATGTTCTCTTACCCCTGACTTGAAGCCATGGTCTGAGCTTTTTCTTGATGTTTAGGTGTCTAATATGTGTTTAGGTCATATTTATCCTCTGTGTTCAACCCGTTGTTCATCTTTAACACTGTATACTTTGTTTTTTGCTTCATTACATTCGTGCATGTCCTGTTTTTTACCAGATCTGTTGTTCAAATTGTTGTTCTTTACTTGTGTTCCTTGGTTCATTGTTCCTGTTCCCTTACCCCTGCCTTGAACCCAACCATGAGCTTGTTCTTGCTGTTAGTTATCCCTACCTTGAACCATGGTCTCTGGAAACCTAAACTCATTAACCACCTAGTCTTTTGAGACCCTAACCCAATTACAAAACCTCATGGATCATCGTGATAGGGTGTTGGTTGGGCTTCCCCCTGCCCTCCCCTGAATGAACCTGAAAGTGAGTTTGATTCACAACCACTAGACCCTTACAATTATGATTCAGATAGCAGTTGGGATACACCCATTGCCACACATTTCAGCTCTATTAATTTCTCCCCCTCTCTCAGACTCAAAATCACAGCCACCCCTGAACTTGATCCCCTGACTAAAACACAACCCCCCTGAACCAGAACCCCTAAATGAATCACAACCCCTGACTGAACCCGAATCAGATTCTCATTCAGGTTTTGATCCTCATCCTTCAGTTTATTATAAGGGTAATGAGAGACAAGAATATAGTGAGCCAGGTTTTTTTTAAACCGGGGCTTGCTTATATCATGGTTCATGGCCTAAATGTGAACCTCCTCCAAAAGATAGACATTAGATGAAAAATGAGGTTGCCTTTTCCCGTGTACGTCGTGAGTGGTATGATATGTATGAAAAGGCTCTTAGGGATGGATGTGAGCCACAGTAATAGATTCACTGCTATCATATTGTGTTTATCATTGCTACTTCTTCTTCATTAATGTTTTACATGTTAACATCAATCTAACTCTCTGTCTTTGCAGGATTGTGTGGTTTGTTGCTAAGGCAATAACTATGTTTCATTCGATGTTTAAATATGCAGCCTTGCTTATGTATCCTTAATTTGCACTTAACCTGGCTTGGCATGTTTCTAATCTAGGGCTGTGAATTGAGCAATAACATGTGATTCTATTTTTTACATCATAGCATGGATTTCGAATATTTGTTGTGTGTGATGCTTGACCCTTATTGATGATGAAGTTGTGATGTATGAATACTACATGCAGCCATGCTTATTAGTCTATGAACTGATCTGAAACTTGGAGGCGCATGATTATGATTAGAAACAACGCTGAAATTATTCGTCTTTGTGATCCTACCTAGTTGACAGCCACCTATGTTGACACATAATTAGTTGAACAGTTAAGAAGCAACCATGTTTTGTAAAAAAGCATTAGGATGACAGCCTATGATGTTTGTCCCTTGTTTTTTTATTATTGATTGGGTGTGCTTGACCTGCCTTTGTGTGAATATTCTGGACTTGCCTTAAATTTTTCCTCACATCATTCTTAGTTTTTTAAACATAAGCTTCTGCACTTTGCATTCAAAAGGGATTTCAGCCATCCCACCTTTTACAAGGTTGCTCTATAAACATACATCCACAAAATACATTGTATGTTTACCCTAGAACTAATTCTAGAAGCACAACCCTATAAAATTAATATGATTCTTCCTTCATTGACCAAGTTCCATACTTAGGATCAGAGACCTAACCTTCTCGGTCCTTCCAATCCCGATTAGATACCTGTAAACAGCTCCTTATTAGCTCATAATCCACAATGATGTTTTGTGGAAGCATTCCCAACCTCCTTAGACGATCTTTCCCCATATGTGGTAGTTTGAATTCATTTCCATCCCTACACTTCATTATTTCTACCATGACACATTATAGATTTAGGAAAATCTTGTCTATTACTTTAGGATCCTCTCTTTCAAATGCATCATTCACATCATTTAGTAAACCTTTTAGGGTTGTACTAGAGTTCTGGTATTGAAGACTCTGAATTGAGGCAAAAAATTATAGGTCCAGAATGTTCAAGTCAGGTGATTTGGTAGGTTGGCACACTAATTGGATATGAAACCCATCTGAGGTGGCTGCGGCTAAAATTTAGAGTCATTAGCATAAATATGGGATGGAGCATTGTCTTGTTGTATGAATATCTGTTTACTAGACCATGATGGCCACTTTGCTTTTATGTTTGGTATGAGTTCATAAATCAGTTTACGCCTAATGGCTTCTTTATTGATCTACTGAATGGGAGTTAGAACCAGGGTACCCTTAGGCCTATTCACTGTTGTGTACTTTGCTGCTATGTACTCCATGAATGGAAATTCTCCTATTTTCCCATCAAACATGACAACCATTTAGCCCAAATATTGGTCTACATACAACACATAAAAACATTAGTTTTAGAATGTAATGCTTGCTTCGAGAAATTCTGTATGGTTCTGGTTCACTATGGGCTAGAATAAATCTGGTTGTTGCCTCTGTGAGATAGAACCACTCCTCGTCAATATGTATGACATTGTGCATGTCCTTGAACATCATGTTGCATTCCGGCTTTCTTAGGCACCATTCCAACTTTGATTCTTTGCATTCTTGTGTCAAACATGGATGGATAACGTTGGTGTGGCTGCGTATTTCTTTGTTTGTTATTGCTCTTTGAACTGTGCTCTTGCCCACGTGTAAACCTGTTGTTGTGCTCCTGCAGGTTTGCCTATCTCTTAATGGCAGCGCCATTAAGGCATCGAGGTCGATCAGCTTCTTGTTAGGTCCACACCGCCCGTGTCTTCTTGAACGAGCGCTCACTGTTTGACCAGTGGTGAGTTGTTGCTTCACTCATGCCCAAATTGTGCCGATAGTTCTTATTGACACAACCCACCTTGTTGCTGCCTCAACACGCATACTGTGTTTTAATTGCCCATTTGTAATGTTTTGGAGAAGGAAATGGGCAACCTCTTGCCACTGCTCATCTGTCAAATTTGTACCCACCATCACAGCCCTCCCATCTCAAGGATGAAAATAGAGATGAAGAAGAGGGTTCAGATCAAGAACTGGCCAAAAATATTTTTGAGAGTTTTTTTGGGTTTAATAGGGTTAGAAATAGTGGATGTAATAAATGATGTATTTATATCAAAAGTTGTAAAATTTGAACAAGAATGAACATTATCGAAAAGGTTAAATTTGGCTCCGAAAAAGAAAATTCTGGAGCCAAACATTAATTTTGTTGGGGAAGTTTACCTCTAGCTTTATTTTTTAAACCAGGTTTAATGGTTTTTCCGAGGCACTATTCATTTTGTACTTTTTTCCTTTTTTTAGCTTCAAAATCAGCCTTTTCCGTTCAAATCTATCCTTTTTTTACTGTTCCTTTTTGCGGCCCTTCTTTCTCTTTCTGCAAATTAATGTGAGATCGAACGAGTTTTGCAATGCAGATCACTAGCAACAAGATTTCTATTGGCATCCACAAAATGATTAGTAAGATATTCGCTTTCTTTGACTACATAACTAGCCCACTGTCAGAAAAATCACAGTTGATAGATAGTTAAACTGGTCATCATGTGTACTCCCTCTATACTAGATCAAATTACACATAATATTTTTCACGCTCATCAACAAACTTGTCTAACCGTTAATATGTTTAACTACGTATAATAATGGCGAACAAAAATTTACTTTTGAGAAACTACTTGTTATGACGAATCCAATAATATCACATACGATAATATTATTTATTATATATCTACTCAAATATGCGATCAAAATTTAATAAAAAATCATGTCAAATAGTAAGTGTGCAGTTTGAGATAAGACGGGGAGTACTAATTTTCATTGTCGATGACGGCTTCCGGTGTATATACTAAAGTACTTTTGAGCTATATTTAGAAAATAAAGAATCTTATTTTATATCGATGAACCATTAAATAAGATTATTTTATAATTAATATAAGTAATAGGATAATTTTAATATTAATTTTATTTATTACAATGAATCACCTATAATTATAAAAATCTATGAAATGAATTTTAATGTATAAATAATTATAATCCAACGTTAAGAATATTAAAATATATTTTTTATGATTGATCAAAGCAATAGTCAGGAGACTTCTCTTTAGGAAAAACTACTAAACTAAAAAAAAAGAAGAAAAAAAACTTATTTTCCTAGTAGAAAAGAAAAAAGAAAAACGCAAATAAATCGACAGCCTGTGTCGCAAGTAAGGTCGGTTTAACATTAAAATACGAAGTGTAAAGCAGCAAAATCGGGGAGCCATCCATTGGCAACAAGAACCCAAAAAAATGTACAAGATTAACTTCCTAAAACCGTTCTGCGCCATGCAAACTTAAGAACGCATGTACGTTCTTGCAACCTATAAATTCCCAGTCTTCCATTACCATTTCATCGACCTGGTTTGAGCGATCCGATCATCTCCTTTTCTCTCTTCGCATTTCCAGTCGCAATCTTTCTCTCATCCACTTCGCGCACGAGAGAGAGGTTCAAGAGAAGAAGAGAGAAAGGGACCTGTTTTCTTTCCAAGTATTCACAAGAATAAAAATCCAAAATAAAACACAATGGGTGCCTGCGCTAGTGTTCCAAAAGCCATGAGGGAAGATGCTCCTGCGCCTGAACCAGCCCACGAGGAAACCACCGCCACCACCACCAACACAGAGGTGGCTGAGGTCCCTGCCCCTGAAGCAGAAAAGACAGCCGAGGAAGTTCCGGCTGTAGAAGAGGTAAATGATCATTTCATATCAATATCACAAACAGGATTGTTCAGATAGAGCGGATAAACTCCATGTGTGTTAAGATTCATTGTGATGTGTAGAAGGCTGAAGCTGAGACATCTGCCGAGGAACCAGCCAAGGCTGAAGCAGCAGCTGAGCCATCTACAAAAGAGAAGGAAACCAAGGAGCCTACCAAGGCTGAAGAGCCAAAGGAGGCTGAGGAGCCGAAGAAAGCTGAGGAGTCCAAGGAGGAGGCTGCGGCCCCTGCAGCCGAGCTTCCAGAGAGCAAGTCGGGTGAGGAGGCAGCCCCAGCAAAAGAGGATAAAAAAGAAAAAACTAAGACAGAGCAGTAATGGGATGTAATTCCAGAAACTGACTTCCTGTAATAGTTAGTGGGATCATCAGGCATGGTTTCCTGTTTTGGGGGGATTTGTAAGAATTTCTTGTTTCTTTGACGGTTTCACACATTTATAGAACTTCATTCAGTAAATCCAAGATCTGACCACAATTCTTGTATTCATATTCAATCAGTTGAGCTACGTAAAGCAACGAAGAAATTTATCCACCAAAACAACCGACTAAGATCATGAACACAAAACAAAAATGCAACCTATAATCCTTACATGACACAGCACGCAATTTTTCCAAGAACAGAGGTGATTCAAAAAGTTTGGAAGTTTAATAATGTGTAGCAAAGAATGAAAAGACAGAGTACACATACTACGGCAAATTTCTGAAAGAAAACTAAAGAAAACACATTGTTCCAATGCCAGCGATCAGAATAGCAATTAACAGAACATTAACTCCAATGACAACTATGGACTGGATTACAGATACTGCCAACATATAGCTTCAGAGAAAGAAACCTGGTTTGCAACTTCACTCAACACCAGACCCTATATCTTATCACCTAGAACTTTGCTCGAGCTCATTTGACGCCTGCAAAAATGTCAATTAGGACAGTATGGGATCAGCTTTAATATCAACAGTACTGATTACAGACTATCTCAACACAAAGAACTTGCATTATCTAACCATTTGCAATCACAAATTCAATCAGTTGAACAATGTAAAGCAACGAAAAAAATTTATCCCCAGAAACAACCAAATAAGATCATAACCACAGAACAAAAATGCAACCTATGATACTCACATATCGCTGCACGCAATTTCCAAGAACACGATTGATTCATAAAGTTTGGAAGTTTTATGTTTATAGCAAAGCATGAAGAGTACACATACAGCAAATTTCTGAAAGAAAACCAAAGAAAACACATTGGTCTAATGCCAGCGATCAGAATAAAAATTAACGAAGCATCAACTCCAATGACAACTATGAGACTGGATTACAGATACTGCCAACATATAGCTTCAGAGAAAGAAACCTGGTTTGCAACTTCACTCAACACCGGGCCCTCTCTTATCACCTGAGAATGAAACTTTGCTCAAGCTCATTTGACGCTGCATAAAGAGAACTAAAATCAACCAGCCAAATTAAGCCTTAGAATTGCGATGCCAAAATACTGATGCCTACCTATATCATGCCTTTTTCAGATCAGTTTCATGGCAAAAGCATAGAAGGGCAACATGGGATGGTTGCATACGCAGCACAAAGAAATAGAGCCTGACTTCATACAAATTCTCTCCTTCAAATTAAGAAGAATTGGAAGGCTGTCATAAAAACAAAATTCCCCTCTAGCTGAATTCTATATCCCAAAACCAAATCTCCACTCCACACGCAAGTATTTTTTTTCTTTCTAATTACCCCTACGTGAACCAAAAAACTGCAAGAAAGCTGAAGAACCACGTAAAGAGTGAAGATGAAAATGAGCATTTCTTCCACTCGAATCAAGAAATTTAACAGAAATCTCAGCTTAATCCAACCAAAGTAGGCACATATCAGCCCAGCCAGCAAATTGAAGGACAACTTTGCAGTAGCCCAACAACTAAAGTTGACTCGTTGGGAGATCAAGAGGCTATGATGCTGAAGACACTAATGAAAACTTCTGAAACCTACCTATAATTAATAAATATGCAAATAATACCACGTAGATCCACACATTACTTCAAAAGAACCATTCATGCAACAAATCAACCTGGGGGATTACTTTCTTTCGCCAGAAATTTCAAAGTCGATAGCCGAGCTTACATATGGTGGCACAACGATGCAACATGGCTTAGGTTGAAATGAAGTAATGCCACAATCACATTAGCAGAATCACAGAATCAGACGTACACACATATTACACAACTTCTTTAACAAGTATGTGGGCTTGAAAAGCATGTACAATTCCTAAAGTTCCACAAAGCTGAAAAGGAAATGAACTTTAGTGTGACTATCCACCAACAGGAAGCTTATTTTTCTTTTATATTCAAGCAGTAGTGCATGGAGTTCCAGACATGCACATTATGTGCACAAAGAAGCCGCAAATGGAGTTCCATACGACGAGCACGTATGCGGCACAACTGCTCTAATAAGTATGCTTTCTTTTCGAAAAAATGTTAAATTTGTTTAAGTTCTACTAAGATGAAAAAGAGATAAAGTCCATACCAACTGCCCGAACAAAGAGGGGCATATGAATAGATTGCAGCATGGAGCTAGCAAGTCCTAGGCGAATGATGAGGCAGGGACGCTGGCTCATATCATGCCCATGCCAAAAGAGCAAATGAGACCAAGCCCGGAGTTCCTGAGGTTGAAGAAGCTGATAATTCAGCCCTTACTCAGTTGTCATCATGACTGCTGTAATCAATCTTCGAAAATCACCATGTACAGCAGCATAAAATCGATGAAGTTCGTCCTCGCCAAGCCTTCATAGACGTGAAAAGTGAGTAAAGTGATATCAGCAACTTACCCAAAAGGATAAATTGAACCATAATTATCTGACACATTGCAACAAGTTATTCTAGTGCAGCATCTTAGAATCTTACTCTTCAAGCTCTACTGCTAGGATATTTAAGAGTATCAGGAAATTAGAAAAAAAGAACATTCCGTTTCAGGAAAGGTTATGCCCTGTCTTTGTCTTCTGCCGAACTAACCCTAACAACACAAACTTGGGTGAAGAGTGCAAAAATGATATTTCCCAAGCCTGCCAGTGCTCGCATATGTAGTTTCACATTTTACAGCTCAACGCCACCTATAAGCAACCCCCTTACAGCCAAATAATTCAACCAATGCATGCAAACTCACCTTCCTTCCCATCTCCATCGCAATGTCATAAGGATCAACAGTAGCAACAAGCTGCGGTCAGAACCATATATTATCAGCATACCTTAGTCAAATCATATAGGCCTTAAATTTCATGAAAACAATTAACACCTGTACAGCTACGCAGGAAATGTCAACAAAAAAACAAATGAATGTAGAACAGACTCACTCTCTTGATGGATGGCTCCATTCTGAACCTGAAATGGAGACGAAAATAAACTCAGTCACTCGTTGGGGCAAATCATCGAACAACCTGTAACCAATAACAGAGCATATGCAATCCCCCAAGCCAGGAGGGGAAAAAAACTGGTATTTAGGAACAAGAACAAGCATGGGAATTCATGAGAGAAACCAATTAAACCATTGCGGAGAAAGAGAAAGTCTGATATATTGGGATCAGAAATTACCATTTACCAGATACTGCTAATTTATTCATTCCAAAAGGCAAATCACACCATAAAACCGAAGAAATCAAAGGCAGAGGAGGGTAAAGGCAAGTAGAAGATTCATGTACAGGAATTAAATCTGAAATTCTGAGTGGAGAGGGAGAAGCAGCATAAAGCATAAAGCAGCTCTTTGACCTGTTCATCTGGTCAAAAGCATTTAAGTCAAGTTTCTTTGACCTGCTCACTTATTATTATTTATACTTAGTCAATTGCTCAGCTTTTATTTCATTTTTTCAAAAAACCAACTCAGATTGGAATGGAATGTAAATGTAAATGTAAATGTAAATGTAAATGTATGGAGAGAGTCTCAGAAATAGAAACCTGATGTGAAGCACAAGAAATTTCATGAAATCCATTAGCACAACT
>JAULKM010017544.1:0-14407 GCA_032355605.1 Rubia tinctorum
TGCACAGCAACAGAATCCAAAGGTGATGGTAAATTTGAGGCTTCTGATGCTAAAGAGATCCTCCCATCTCTTCTTCCCGTTGGCACTCCCCAACTCGGGCCGCCACTCTGCGTAAAAATATAAGCGATACAATGTGGCTGGTACATGTAATTCTAAAATATGATCATACAATTGAACTCAGATTGCCGAATAATAGGTTTTGTGCATACCAAGTCTACAGCATCTCGAGCAGCTAATGCAAGTATGTCGGCGCAGGAGGCACGAGGCCTCCAGTTGTTGTTTTGCATCATCAATGACTTCAAACCCTCTTAGTCCCCCATTAGGCAGTGCATTCCTCTCAGAAGAAGTTCCCGCGATCAAAACTGAAACATCACAACCCTAGTGAGAGAGTATATGCAATTAGCAAAACTCAACAAAATAAAACTAAATCTATGCGAAAAAACGCAAACCTGAACAAAGCAGTCGTGGAAATGAAGCCTGAGCAGACCAGCTGCGACGGTAGGGTTTTTGTCGTAGTAAGATTTGACAGTGGATCTTACTATGGGCTCTGCATTCCGACACGAAGAAGAGTAGAACCCGGTTTTCAATTCTTGTTGAGCTGAAACGACATGGATTGTCTGCAACACAAACATTAAATTGGCCAAAACTAGCTGTAAATGTTCCATTTGTTTGTGAACTTGCAGTGTTGATGATCTGAGTTTGTGAGGAGGGACTGCACTAATTAAGTGAGGATGGTTGTATTTATAGGCTAAATGGCATAGGATCAATCATCTAAGTATAGCCTTGTTTTGGGTTGATGATTATCACATTGTAGTGCCATTTATGTTGCTAGTGGAGAACAACGTGTGAGATGACCTGAAGAATGTGCTATCCTTTGGTTTTTACACTTAGTCGATCGAGTTCTCCAATTTATTTTTATTTTATTTCAGTTCAATTATTTATAATTAAAAATTAGCATTATTTAGGTTAGTTTTGATCTGTCATTCTTTTTATTCACTAAGGTAATCTTAGTTTAATTCAATTCATTTTTTTTAAAAAATGAACTCCAAATAACAGGGGCCTAGTAGAAGCTGTAGATCAATTATTGGTGGTGGTTAGTGGACAGAAATAGGCTTAATATTTCCAGAACAGAGAAAACAATTCCATTTTTCAATTTTAAAGGCATCGACTTTATTCTCACATTGACGCGTTGGGCCTTACCACTATTTGGGGTGCTTTTTATACTTGATTTGTTCCTATTTTCATCTCGTTCACATTAGCTTTTTTCCTGTATTCTGCACTTTTTATGTCACTTCCAATATGCATGCCATTAACCTTATACTTGATAACAATATATCCAATGGCAATGGTGGTGTTTTACACATACTTGCAAGTGTAGTTTGGTGGAGCTAATGTCATAAGCATCTAAGCTTTTTGTAAGTTTTCACTTGTGGAGAGTGAATTTCATAAATTATCTGATTAGGAGATATAACTCACACATGCATGACTCTCAGGTTTTCTGAAAGATAATTAAAGTTTCAATTGGACGTTATAATTATTGCAAGCTACAACTTTGTGCAACTTATCATTATTACAATGTGTAGCTTGCAAGGTATAAGATGCGGGAAAAGTTTTTCTTTTTCTAAAACAGACATATATACTCCTATAAATTAAGGATTACAACCATAGGTCTGGGAATTTGCCAAAATGTGCTCGCTATTTAGAATCTGCCTAGGCACTTCACAGAATTTGGCATGAAAGTTTTTTTGCTAAACATCTTATATCATCTATGATCGTCGCAGTTTCTGTGGGAGGTTGGTCCCCCGTCCTCTGAAGTGGTGTAACCAGATTCTGCGAGTCCGACCATATTTGTACACATTGTAAACCCCTTAAACAGGCAATGGCCTCCGCTGCTAGAAGCCATGTTGCCGGAAAATGACATCTTCCCAGTGATCCCTGTTCATGCAGGCTATGAAGCACTGTCCAGGCTGATAGAATGTAAAACCCACAAATAATTGTGGTTGTGTGTATTCATATATGTAAAGAGTACAAAGGGTATACAAGGTAGAATCAGATATGAAAAAGGATATATACAAAGCCTAATCAAAAGAAAATTTTCTTTCTTAAACTGATTTTAATTCATCTATTCTATCCCCCCCCCCCTCTAAAGCGAAGCGTGGGATTGGTCACAACGCAAAGCTTGGACCGTAAGAACTCAAACTGAGGACGAGGTAAATCCTTTGTAAATATGCCAGCAAGCTGTTGACCGTAGGAACATGAGCAACCCTGAGCTTGCCAGAAGACACCATCTCTCGCACAAAATGATAGTCAATATCAATGTGTTTGGCTCTCTTATGCGAAACCGGATTTTGAGTAAGAAAGAGGGCACTATTATTATCACACAGCAAAATAGGTGGTGCACGGGAAGAGACACGCAAGTCCCAAAGTAAATTCATCAACCAAGCTAGCTCCACAACAGTATTGGTCATAGTCTGGTATTCTAATTCTGAACTTGAACGAGAGACCGTAGGATGCTTCTTTGCACTCCATGAAATCAGATTACCACAAACAAAAATGGTGTAACCATAAGTAGACCTACGAGTCTCAATACAACGAGCTCAATCAGCATCAGAATAACCCAATACTGGAAAAGCGGAAGAATTCTTGCGAAACTGAAGACCATAATGCATAGTGCTACGAACATAACGCAGAATTTGAGTAACAGATTGATAATGGTCATCAGTAGGAGCCTGCATGTACTGACTGACCGTGTTCACAACATAATGGACAAATATTATAGTGCACCAACCAAAGAACGATAAAGTGTGGGATTTCTGAATGGTTTGCCAGTAGCAGTGAAAAGCTGCGAAAAGGAAACAAATGGAATAGCAACCAGTGTCGAATCCCGCATTCCGACACACAATAAAATGTCCTTGGCATACCGTGATTGCCCAAGAAATAAGCCATCGGAATTACAAACAACCTCCAATCCCAGGAAATACTGTAAAGTTCCAAGATCGGTAATCTTAAAGTCCTGATTAACCCGATCAATAAAATTCTGAATAAGATGACCATCATTCCCGGTAAGAATAATGTCATCAACATAAACCAGCAAATAGAACAAAGATGCACACTGAGAGAAAACAAATAAAGAGGTATCTGCAGAACTGCACACAAAACCAAGGTCAATAAAAAGTACTAAAACGTTGAAACCAGGCACGGGGCACTTGTTTCAAACCATAAATGGCCTTGCATAGACGACAAACATGATCAGAACGCATCGGGTCTTTATAACCAGCAGGCTGCTCCATGTAAACCGGTGAATCAAGAATGCCATTTAAGAAGGCATTTTGACATCAAGCTGTCTCAAAGGCCAATTGCGGGTGACAGCAATAGATAAAAAATACGAACAATAGATGCCTTCACCACTGGACTAAAAATATGATCATAGTCAAAACCAGGTAACTGTGAAAAACCTTAAGCAACTAACCTTGCCTTAGGTCAATCAAGTGAGCCATCAGACTTGCACTTCAAATGATACACCCATTTTGAGCCAACAACATTAACATTAGGAGGACACTGAAGCAACTCCCATGTATGATGAGCGCGAAGAGCATTCATCTCAGAATCCATAGCAGCAACCCAGTCTGAATCCTTGACCGCAAAACGATAACTACGAGGTTCGGTATTCGCAAACAAGACACTCACTAAACCAGAAATATCATAATCATTAAAATCCTTGTACCGTAAAGAACCAGTACGAGAACGAGTAGCCATCGGATGCCAGGAAGAGGGAACCAAAACTAGAGAAGACACAGAACCCAAGGTCGGTGGCACGGGTCCTGAGATGGTCTCAAATTTGGCGTACGGCAAGGCAGGCGAACGATCAGAGGGCGGCTGACTCGCGGAAGATGCAAACAGAGCAGGCGAAGAGGCCATGGGCAGTGCATGTGCAACACGCGCGGAGACTGGTGGCGGCGCGTGAAGTTGGGAACCGTGCGAAAAGGTTGGCGACTAATCTAGAGACGGCTGACTTGGGGTAGCTATAGATGGCGCGGTGTAGTGAGCGAGATCGGCACTTAAGTGACACGCGCAGCCAAGATGGGCGGAGCTGATGTCTGCAGTTCCGACGACACTGCAGAAGTATCCACAGAATTCTGTAAAAAGGAGTTGTCCAAAATAATGGGTGAATCCGAGGAGGAAGATGGCTCAAACACCTCTGAAGGAACCGAAGAGGGCTCCAAAAAAGCTGAAACATCCAATGATGAAGCATCTGTAATAGAACCAGTACCAGAACCAAGAAAGTAAGTTTCATCGAATCGAGCATGGCGAGAGATGTACTCTTTCTTGGTAAGAGGATCAAGACATCGATAACCCTTGTACTGTGAACTGTATCCCAAAAAAATTCATGTCATACTCCGGAGTGCCAACTTGTGCGCAGAATAAGGCCTCAAGTAGGGAAAAACAAGGCAACCAAGCGTATGAAAGTTGGAGTAGTCAGGTGGAGAACCAAAAATAATGGAGTAAGGAGACTGACCAGATAACACCAAAGTGGGAAGCCTATTGATGATGTAGACTGTTGTTGATAAAACACCATACCAGAATGAATGATGAAGGCCACAATCAAATAACAATGACAAACCAGTCTCAGTAATATGACGATGATTCCTTTCTGCACGACCATTTTGCTCTGGAGTATAAGGACATGAAAACCGATGATGAATGCCCTTAGACGTAAAATGATATCGCATGCAATGATCTACTAACTCGGTTCCACCATCACTCTGGAAAAATTTAATGGTGGTGGAAAACGGATTCTCAACAAAGGCCTCAAATTGCACATAAACCCCCACAAAATCAGACTTACGTCGTAGAGGAAATAACCAAGTAAACCGAGAGTGATCATCAATTAAAATGACATAATAAAGGTACCCGGCGTGAGAGACAACAGGTGAGGGTCCCCATAGGTCACAATGAACTAAATCAAGTACGAGTGGTGCACGTTTTAAATTATCATTAAAAGAACGACGCTGTCCCTTAGCCATTTCACAAGAAGTACATAAATGAGGCTTTGGCAGCAAACTAGTAACTGACAAACTACCAATCTTATTTAAAGATGAAATTACAGAAAAAGGAACATGTCATAACCGACTATGTCATAGCTCAAATGAGGCTTTGGCTTTATTTGAATTAATAAAAGAAACTAAAGCAGCAACACCGTAATTTAAAGCGTAAATACCTCCTTCACTGTGTCCTCGGCCCACGAGCTCCTTGGTAATCTTGTTCTGAATAGTAAAAGAGGTATCATCAAAATAAACAACAACATTTAGATCCCCTGTTAACTTGGCAATTATTAATAAATTCTTGGTGATATTTGGAACAACCAAGACATCAGATAACGTAAGGGAATCAGAAATCTGGGAATGGCCAACATGGGAATTATTCAAAGCAGAACCATTACCAAAATAAACACGGCGATTACCGTGATAAGGAGCGACGTTATCCAGATTAGAAGCAGATCCAGTCATATGATTGGTAGCATCAGAATCCATATACCAATCAGGGGTAGCATTCAACTGCTGATAATGTGGTTGAGCTGTGTCCGCGGAGTTTGCAACATCATCGCGAGCAATATGGGACAGCTTGTAGCAAAATTCAACAAGGTGACAGGGACAATGACACAATAGCAAACATAAGTCGATCGCCCAGCTTGAGGAGGAGCCCCGCTGCTTGACGACGATGGATTACAGTCACCACCACGGCCTCAGTCTCGGTCATGGCCGTCGCCCCTCCCACGCCCAAAACCGCAGCCTCCCCTGCCACCGTTTACCTGTTCGGATCCCTGTTGAGAAGCAGCAAAAGCAGAGGGTGTCGGTCCAGTTACAGATGAGCAAGCTTTAAGAGAAAATTCTAATGCTCCAACATCAACCACAATGGTGTACAGAGGAGGTAAAGGTTTTCACCATTTGAGCAGAAGAAAACTAGGAAAGCTTGTCATTTAAGCCACGACAAAACACAACAGCAATATCCTCATCATTGAGAGAATGACTAAGAACACGCAATTCATCAAGAATATCTTTAAAACGAGAATAATATTCCTGAACAGTTTGATCTTCTTGACGGACTCCATATAAACGATCACATAGAAAAAGACGACGAGCACGAGAATTATTCTGATATTTAGTGGCTAAAGCATTTCATATCTGAGCAGCGGTGACCATACCGTCAACTGCTGACATTGCAGAAGGAGTCATGGATGAAAAAAGAGCAACTTGAAAATGCTTATCAGTCTAAATCCAAGTGTCGTGAGCATCGGCATCGTCAAGAGCGTTGTCAACGGATTCCTCAGAGGACGAGCTCACAGGTGGAGAAGGACAGTTAAATGAACCATCAACATAACCAATTAATTTGACAGTCTATAAAACAAACGTAACCTGAATACGCCAGTGAGAATAGTTGGAACCATCAAGCTTGAAGGTGATGTAGTTGATCAAGGCAGGAAGCGTAAATGTTGACATCGGGAACAGATCCGAGCACAATTGAAAAATCAAATCGCACCAAACACACAACAAGCTTGTGAATGGCAGTGGACGACTGATTTAACTCTTGTGTAGGGACTGAGGCGGGTGGGTGCGGCCACGCGATCAGGAAAAATTTATGTAAGAAGGAAAAAAATTTCGGGAAAAACTAGAGAATTTTTAGAGAAACCTGACTGATACCATAATAGAATGTAAAACTCACAAATAAATGTGGCTGTGTGTATTCATATACATAGTGATTACAAAGGGTATACAAGATAGAATCAGATATAGAAAATGATATGTACAAAACCAATCAGAAAGGGTATTCCTTTATTAATCTGATTTTAATTTATCTAATATTCTATTAGCTAGAAAAGTTTATCCCAGTGGAAGTAAGCCAGGGTTCAGATGATGATCCAGGATGCAATTAGGGCGGAGGTCAGAAGAATGAAGATAAAGAAGGAAGTTGCATAGTGGGTCGTCGCCGAAGGGAATAAAGGCGGCGACGAGGGTGACAATGTCAGTTTAGGAGATAAATCATTTAAAACAAAGGACGCGAGGATAAAGATTTTTTTAAAAGAAGCTGGCCATCTATTTTTTAAAATTAATTAATTAATTAACTTCCAAGGTAAGAGAGTGTCTCCTGTTACACTGCCTAAAGGTTAAAGCGAACATTATAAATCTCATTTCTATAACTTTTAACGTCACATTATGATTATATATATTAAAAAATATATTTTAAATAGTTTTTAAAATTATGGAAATTTTATTGCAATAAGTATAAACAAACATCAAATCATCTCATTAGTTATGTTAATTATAAAACGACTTCATCTCATGGTTAACCGTTTTAAAACAAGAATTTGTGCTAAGGTTATATAATTAAAAAAAAATCATGTGTAGTTCCATGTTCTAGTATTCATGTTTGGTCCCATGTGATCACATAGCTCGGAAGTCATGCCTTCCTCGTCCAGTTTCATAGCTGGAGTCGCCTCGATCTCATTTTAAAATTGCAGGAGTTGAATGTTGAATCTGGAGAAAGGTGACCTCAATCTTCGGTTTATGGAAACTTCCTTCCAATCAGAGTGTTGGAGTAACTTGTTGTAATAATGCATTTCAAAGAAACGATATAATCAATTTTGGATGATTGTGGTAAAAAATTTCTCAGATATCGATGTGAGTCGCGTGACACACACTTTGTTTAAAGAATAATTCGACCCTATTACAATCACGAATTCCCTTCGAGGATAAAACAATCGAGAATCTCTCATGTTCTAAGCTTGAATCGGAGCTATATTTTTGGTTGCTGAGTAAATCTGAGAAAATTAGAAAATTTTCACTTATCATTCTGTGCATGCATACACATGTTTATATAGGAGATATCCCGAGAAGATGCTGTCCTTCGTGGAATTAACGGGTTATAGGCCACCACGCTTACGAATGCACCATTCTGATACAATTATAATACAACGCATCTTTCAACACGAATGATTACATTTTCCACATCCAATGTACCGTGGTTATCAGAAATGAATTATGAAACAACTCATCTCTCCACATAAATAATTACATTTTTCACATCCAATGTACTGTAGTTACCAGAAATGAATTCTGAAACAACGCATCTTTCCACACTAGAATAATACGTGTTAGTCATCAAAATTCTGACCAACATAAGTTAATACTTATCCTAAAACAGTAAGCTCGTAGAAAGTTTCTACAAGTGTGCACTCCGCACCGCCAAACTTGTTTTAACATCATGAGCTCACAAATACTCGAATCCAATCGTAATTAAATAGATTTTGTTTCTTAAAACACGAACACATAGACAAAGGCAACCTAGGCAACCCAAATCAGTTGCCCAGCCTTTTGTTTTTTTAAAAATAAAATAAATATATACTTATTTTTTTGTTAGTTACAAAATAGTTTTTTTATCAATGCCCTATCTTATTTTTAATTTTGAACCAACACTATTTTCATCTCACCTCTGCCGTATTATTCAATTTTTTAAAAATTTCTAAATTTCAACACTATCTCTATTTAATATTAAATGTGACCCACCATTTTTTCCCGTAGATCTGCCCTTGCTTCGAACATTGCCTAAATCGACTAAAACTCTGTTTGACAGAACTTATAAGTTGCTTTACTTCTAAGCAAAACACTTTTTAGTGTTTGGTAAAATAGTAAAAAAAACAGTTTATTTTGAAAGTATAAGTTACTTTTGGGGAAAATCAGAACCTGGTCTCCCCTATTTTTAAAATAAGCCAATTTACTTGTAATCACGGCTATGCCAAATAGATCATAAATTGCCGCTAGAGTCGCCACAATTTTGTTATTGGAATAGCAAAATAATGGAGGCTGAGTTATAGAAAAGGATGAAATGGGAAAAAAAATCCTGATAAATAGTATTGGTTTTAGGAGGACTAACTTGTAAAATCAATAACCTGTGTATAGTTTCAATTATACTTCCTCAACTTAAAAAAATTATTATTATTATATCCTCAAAACCCTTTCTGCAATCCTCCCATCCTCTCCTATCCAACCCTACTTTTCTTCAATCGTATTTTCCACATCTTCCCATTATTGAGAGATGAGAAATAATAGTTTATTTTATTTGTTGTTTTTGTTATAAAATAAGTGTGAAATTTGTCTCCGCACATTAGTCTTGTTCTTCAACCCGATCGGTTAGATCATTGTGTTCATGGTGAAAACTCGATTTAGTTGTTCGCGCCGATGTTTTGTTCTCGATTTGTTTGTACCAATCATGTGTTCGTAATTTTGTTTGTGGTTTTATATTCGGGGTTCCATAAATTTGGATATGTCATATTTGTGTTTTTCAAGGTGTTTACAGTTTGGACCATATAGATTGTGGTTGGATCAATTAGTGTTTCAGTTATAGAAGATCCCAATTTGGCATAGTGATTTTGATGTGTGATACACTCCTCTCTTCCAAGTCGTCATGGTTTTCACTGGAAGCAAGTTAATATCCCCGAGGGCTATATTAAAATTTTATTGAATCTCTAATCTGTAATAGTACAAACTGTCAGTTTGGTTGACATGTAATTTAGATATTTTTGCAATATGTTAGTTATTGTTAGAGTCTAGTTATGTTGAATGTCAATTTCACTTATTGCAATTCCCGCTGGACGTATTTTACAGCATTTTGAATGTTTTTTTTTTTTAAAAAACTAATTTTTTACTAGTACCTCACCTACGATTAAACTTCCCTAAATCACATATTGCTTCCCCCTATCCAACTTTACGAACGTGTTCTTTTTGTTTAATTTTATGAGAGGCGCAGTGGGTGGAAATAACAATCATAGAATTAAAGAAAGTAAAATTATATTAAAACTAAAATTCAAACTGAAATGAATAAGTTTGTTGGAGAGCGTAGCGATCGTAAACCTAACCGTAAATGATGCAAAATGGTAAGCTGATTTTATGATAATTAGTTTTATGGAAGGATAGTAAAGTCTTTTAATAAATGGGTTAGCTATTATTAGGAAGATTCTTCTGTTCGTTCTTCAGCACCATCGCAACATGGAAAAATGCTCACAGAGGAAGCAGCAACGGTTGCAACAAACTTGGTTGTTGCAATTTAGTTACGGGGAAGGTTGCAAATGGTTGAAGAAATCAGTATTAGAAGAGAGAAAAGTAGGCATTCAGAAAATCAATAGAAAATTCATCTTTGTACTCTTCTTTCCCCCAAAATTCCCTTCTCAAATCTGTGTTCTCCCTTTCGTTTTGTAATTCTTCTTCAACTTAATCCTAAATTTCTCAATTCTACCTTCTATTCTTGCTTATTCATTCATGACAGTTGAATAGTTGCTGACTTGCACCCGCTTGAACACGTATTTATATTTGGCCAAAATTTATTATTTCATTATTTACACAGTAATTTTTACTGTATTCAATCCCATAAATTTCATAACAAAAATTTTAATACTCAATCGAGCGTTGATTAAATAATTTTAAAATTAAGATTTTAGAATTTTAGGTAAAATATTAAAATTATTGATTAATTGTTTAAGTTTATCGGGAGAATAATGTTTCTAAAACCAAATTTCTATATATGTCGTGGGCAAATTTGCAAATAATAAAGGAAGAAATCCGAAAGAGAGAAAGAGAGATTGTGCTGCAATTCCACCTATTACCTCGAAAGACCATAACTGTATAAAGGACCGCATGTGGTATCCGCGATATGATGGATATATCACAACTATATAGCACCCGTGCCGATGCACGGATTATGAATGAAAATTTAAGATATAATATAATATAGAATTTAAATAGGTAACAGTTGTTATTATATCTATATGATAATTCAAAATTTATAATAAATTTATATATTTATTAATATTATAATGCATTGAAAGAAAATCGACCCGATCTTTGCCGATACATAATTATTTCATGTAGAAATGAATTAATAGTTGTATAAAAATACTTTATTTTATAAAAAATATAGTGATAAAAATAAGAAATATCTCTTTATAATGACTGAATAATTATTTAACATAAGTTATAAAAGTATCTCTTTTAAAAGGAAATACAAAAAGCATGTAAGGACATATTCTCAAAGAGGAATAAATTATAATTCTATAAACTATTTATAAATTATACCACATCTTCATATTATTCAAATAAATAAGTATTTTCAACTCGTGTGGTGCACGATTTAAAATAAGTGATCATATTTATTAAATATTTTATTTTATTTGACCTGAATAAGTTATAACCCGAAGTTGTCCAAATCTAAACACTAATTTAGCGTTGTTCAAATCACAATGCTAATTTAGCGCCAAATCCAAACGTTAGTTTAACGTTCCATTGATGCATTGCAACTTCAAATAAATCATAGAATTTACAAAATCAAACTCCAAATAATCCTTGAATTCTACTAATCCAAACACTAATTTAATACTACGTCCCATTAAAGCATTGTAACTCCATATAATTGCTTAAGAAGCACCGAACATAGATATTGACTTATATTAGACATGGATTCTACAAATCTAACTGCTAATTTAGCATTCTATTGAAGCATTACAACTCAAATACACTAGTTTAGTGTTCCATTGAAGAATGAAATTGCAAATAAATGCTTAAGAAGTAACGATTTTTTAGACTAATACGTTAATTTAGCGTTCACTTGAAGCATTTCAGCTCCAAATAATTACTCAAGAAGTAACAAACAACAATTTTAACTAATAGTAGAATTAACGAAGGCACCAACCATTTTGACTTGTGTGCACACTATTCTTGTTTAGTAAAAGACGCAAGAATAGTTTGCCGTGAGCTCAGTGCATGGCTACATAATATTGTTAATCAACGAATTGCTTGTTAAATATGTTGGATAAATCTCCTTAATTGTTCAATCTTTACATGTGGGAATCTAGTCTAATCTTTCACAATTCCTTATTAAGCCACGACTCACAAAGTTTCATGATGGGTAGATAAATTTACACTTATCAAGAAATACATTGGAAACTAAGTAGTCACATATTTATTTAATAAATTAATATGTTAAAATACTGATGGCTAAGTGTAATGGTAACACTTGGCAAAAAAGTTTCTTTTTTAGTTATAGTTATAGATTTGTAGCTCCATATGAAGGCATGAGATGTGGTAACCTGTGAGATGCATGATTTAATGAGATGTCATAACCCGTGAGATGCAAGATTTAAAAATAAATGAATATATATTAATAATGTTTCTAAAACCAAATATTTATGAAAGAATATTTTCCCGTAATGATTATTATTGATCATGAAGAGAATAAATTGAGAGTACAAAAGATAAAGGTATACTAGTCCTAATATAACTCTAAACTAGTCAACAAGATAAAATCAAATCTAATCATCTAACTGATTTATTCTAACAACACCCCCCTCAAGCGAAGCATCGGATGTTCGCCGACGCAAAACTTGGATCTGAAGAAGTCGAACAGCGGATGAGATAGCCTCTTGGTGAAAATTTCTGCTATCTGAAGAGAAGTTGGTATGTGCGCAACTCGAAACTTGTCGGAGGTCACCAACTCCCGAACAAAGTGATAGTCGTTGTCGATGTGCTTCGCCAGCTTGTGAGCCACTGGATTCTGAGCCAAGAAGATAATGATATTGTTGTCGTCATATAACAGCAATGGAGGGCCCGACAGGGGAACTCGAAGATCAAGAAGCAAGTGAGTGAGCTAAACAACCTCTGAAGCAGTGTTGGCTAGAGCTCGGTACTCAGATTCAGTGTTGGAACGAGAAATTGTGGGTTGTTTCTTAGCACTCCAGGAAACTGGATTCCCACCAAGAAAGACAACATATCCATAAGTAGATCGACGAATCTCCAAACAGCGAGCCCAGTCAGCATCAGAATACCCCAATACCTTCGGAGAACTAGCACAATGAAATGTGAGACCGAAATGAAGAGTACCTTGAACATAGTGCAGAATCCACGTAACTGCCGCAAAATGATCATCTCCGTGGTCCTGAAAATATTGACTGACAGTGTTAACCGAGAAGGCCAAATCTGGACAAGTGATGGTCAAGTACTGAAGAGCTTCAACAAGAGAATAATACAGGGTCGGATTCCTGAATGGTGGACTGGTCGACTATGCAACTGAGATCCAAGAATAAAGGGTGTGGAAACTGGTGCAGCGTTAGACATACCAGCTCGAGTTAGGATGTCCCGAGCATACTTCGGTTGACCAAGAAGTAAACCCGATGAAGTAGGTGAAACTTTAAGACCGGGGAAGTAATGAAGAGCACCAAGATTCTTGATTGCAAACTCTCGATGTGTCCGATCAATGACCTGGTGAAGAAAAGTAGAGTCGTTTCCTGTAAGAATGATGTCGTCCATATACACAAGGAGATACAGTAACGACGACTCTCTCGAAAGAACAAATAAAGAAGTGTCGGCTGAGCTGCACTGAAAGCCAAGCAGAATCAAATAAATGCTGAAACGCTGGAATCATGCCCGAGGGGCTGCTTAAGACCATAAGTAGCCTTTCGCAAGCGACAAACATAATCTGGATGAACATGGTCCCGATATCAAACGAGTTGCTTCATATAGACCGGAGCATTGAGAATTTCATTAAGAAAAACGTTCTTGACATCCAACTGATGAAGTGACCAGGAACGCATCGTAACAATGGCGAGAACCATCTAAACAGTGGAGACTTTGACCACAGGACTGAAAGTGTGGTTGAAGTCAAAACCCGGAATCTGTGAGAAATCCTGCGCCACATGTCTGGCTTTGTGACGATCAATAGTGCCATCCAATTGATACTTGAGCCTATAGACCCATTTGGAACCAACAATGTTAGCATCCGAAGGTTCAGGCACTAAGTCCCAAGTGTGCTGGCCACGAAGAGCAGTCATCTCATCATCCATGGCAGAAACCCAAGCCGGATCTTGAAGAGAAGTGCGATAATCAATGGGCTCAGATTAAGCAAGTAGAGCAGCAGTAAGACCATGAGCGATAATGTCTAAATAATCCTTGTGCTGAATAGCACCATTAGCCGACCTAGTAGCCATCTGATGAGTGCGAGGTCGAGGTAGAGATACCGGAGGAGCAGTCCCGACCGGCGAAGGGGCCAGTAAGGTGGTCGGTGAACGGGGTGGGCTGGTCTGAGAACCAGGTGAGGTGGTCGATGATGAGACAGGTAAAAGCCCGATACATCGTAGCAGCCACTGGATGGTCTGAATCGGCAGAGCAGACAGAACATGGTGCCTGAGTCGGTGATGGTGATAGCATTGATGAGCCAGGAGAGTTGGTAACCGAAGTGACAAGCTGGGCAGGAGGAGACGCCATAGTGGAAGAAATAGGGATATGAGTTGTTGTATCAGTGGGATCCAAAAAAGTAGAGACATCCAGAGAGGATGGAGGTACTGAAGTAGAACCATCAGCATAAGGGA
>JAULKM010017555.1:0-30635 GCA_032355605.1 Rubia tinctorum
GAGGATAATTTGAAGGAGGAGGTCTATGGCATTGGCGACAAGATGGATAATTTTCATGATAAAATGGAGCAAGTCAATGGTGATTTGAGAAGTGATTTGCAAGAAGTGGAGGTCAATGGCTTTGGCGGTATGGAGTATTTTGATGATAAAGTGGAGCAGGTCAATGAGGTTTGGAGAAATGAGTTGCAAGATGTGAAATTTAGTGCTCAATCTTCTCTTTCCACAATAATGTCATCGGGTACAAATGATGAAGCAAATTCAGATGCTTTACTTAACCCAAATGCAAATGATGTGGGCTCACACGACCCATCCTCACAAGTAAAGCCTGGGTTCATTTCTTCATCACTTCAGCTTAGGGAGATTGGAACACCAAATTTAATGGTGATCAGAAGAAGAGGCAATGTAAGGCTAACACCATCCAATTCAACTATAGCAACCTGAGCTCTAATTGAGAGGAATATGGAAATGGTTAATCAACTCCATTTGTCAGAAAATAGTAGATTCATGGGAGAGTCTTCAATTGCATCCTCAAGCACGGAGCTTACAGGTACTCAAAAGGAAGCTATGATTTGGCCATGAAAGAACTTATGCCTGTTGCAAATGATTTACACAAGAAGAGGAAGAGATATCTACATGAGGATTTAGGTGACATTACCTTTCATAAACGAAGATGTGTGGATGTCTTGGATGAGGATCTGGTTCGTTAAGTTGTATCGTGTTTCCCAGAGATCGATCAATCAACAAGGGTGGAATAGGGAGAAGTAGTTATAGTAGGAGCACACACATACGATACAGTATTGACAACAGTGAAGCATGGACGTAAAGATGATAGCTGTGGTATTTTGGTGGTTAGTTTAGAACAACCACCAGAAGCAACATGGATCTACTAAGCTGGAACTGAAGAGGACAGACCCATCCTCTGACAGTTAACTCTCTCAAAAAACTCACTCACCAGTATAACCCCAATATTATCTTCTTAATGGAGACTAAGTGTGATTATATGAAGTTTGGTAAATGGCTAGGTAGTTCCTATTTTAGTAATTGGAGAATAGTTGACTCCATAGGTACGAGTGGTGGCATGTGTCTTGCTTGGACACATGATATATTAGTTTTGGTGGAGAAAAGCTTCACTAATTTGTTATGTTTTCAAATTACAACTACCTTAAGCGAAGAATGGATGTTGATCCTTGTGTATGGGCATCCTGTAAGAGATCATAAGAAACAGGCTTAGGACAATCTTCAAACTTTCTTGAATAATAACACTCTCCCAGTACTTATGACAGGAGATTTCAATCAAATTCTGGATGACAATGATAAATCAGGTGGAAAGATGGTACAACAATAGGATACAGAAGACTTGAGGCAGTTATTGGAAGCCGCCCATCTCTAGGAACTTTTTTGCAATGGTCAATGGTTCACTTGGTCCAACTGTAGGAAAGGGAAAAACCTCATACTGGAGAGACTCTACAGAGCTTTTACCACACATGATTGGATTCACAATTTCCCAGGATATCACTTCATAAACCATACAATTATAAGGTCAGATCATGGGCCAATAGTGATAAACACACACCCGAGGGTTGGAACAGGGACAAGACAAACAAGAAGGAAGTTTGAAGCCTACTGGGTCAGGTTTTGTGAAACAATAGAAATTGTAAAACGTATTTGGAAACCAGTCCAAATTGGGAATGGTAGCACAAATACGTATCCCAATGGAAGCTTGCGAGGGAAATTGGAGGAGACAACACTCAGGCTACACAATTGGTCGAGATAAAACATGAGTAATCTGGAAACAAACATTAAGAAGAAGGCAAAAGAACTCGGAACAATGTAACTTTTAAAACATGGAGACGAAATGCAGCAGAAAAAGGAGAAGCTGGACAGTCTACTGACACTACAAAATGATTTCTTGAAGCATAGAGCTAAAAATTTGTGGTTCAAGGATGGTGATAGGAACACAAAGTTCTATCATAAATGGGTACAGAAGAGGAAAGGAAGAAATCATATCATGCAACTCAGAAATGAGGAGGGGCAGTGGACATCAACGAAAAATGAGCTACAATCACTTGTCTTCAAATATGTAAGCTCTGTTTTCATCCTAAACTCAGTAATGCCACATGACGCTTTTGGATATACCACTATGCAGGATATTTTGGAGCTAATTAAGCCTTATGTGAGTCCAACACAAAGTGCACAACTGCAGGAAGCAGTAACAGAGAAAAAAGTTAAGGAAGCTCTTTTTTCAGATGGAGAAGTGGAAAAGTCCGGGACTAGATGGTCTCCCACCAGGGTTTTACCAGCACTATTGGCCAGTGGTTGGCAAAGATGTCACCAAGTGTATCCAAAGATTTTTCTCTACTTCAAAATTAGAGGAGGAGTGGAATGAGATGACTCTCGTTCTCATCCCAAAGAAGAAAATGCCAAAGGAACCATCGGACCTCCGTCCAATAAGCCTGTGCAATGTGACGTACAAGATCATTGCAAAAATTCTGGCTAATAGATTAAAGAAGATTATGGGGCTACTTATCTCTGGGAAGCAGACAACTTTTGTGCAAGGAAGATCTATTGTGGAGGATACTTTGATCGCACATGAGGTAATTGAACACATACGCCAAAAGAATACGGGAAAACAGGCCCTAGTAGCAATAAAAATTGATATGACTAAAGCCTACAACAGAGTCTCATGGGATTTTCTATTAAAGTGGATAAGATGGGTTATGGAGTTCATCACATCAGTCACTTACTCAATCAGGATGAATGGACAACAATCGGAACTTTTAAGCCAAAACAAGGGATAAGGCAAGGATGTCCATTATCCCCCTTCCTCTTTATATTATGTCAGGAGGCATTCTCGTCCATACTGGCTTCCGATCTTTTCCAAACACAATGCAGGGGAGTCCAGATTGGAAGAGGGGTTCCTCCAATCTCACACCTCGTGTTTGTAGATGACTGTATACTTTTCTTTGAAGTCCCAGAACAGGCAGCTAGGAAGCTGACTCAAACTTTGAATTTGTTTGCAGCTTACTCTGGCCAATGTATTAATTTCCAGAAATCTAGCTTACTTATATGCCCAAATGCTGAACCTCGAACAAAGAAAATTTTGTCCCTCAGGTTCCACATTTTTGGAGATCTCCTAAAGGATAGATACATTGGTCACGATATGGATTTCTCGAGCTCCAAGGTAGCTATGTTTGGATCACTGTTAAGGAAAATCAGGGGAAGAACAACATCATGGAAAATCGGCGATCTCTCTGTAATGGGTAGAATCACCCTGAGTAAGCATGTCCTCGCATCAACATCACAGTATACTTTGGGCACGTTAAAATACCATCAACAACGGCCAAGGAAATTGACAAGCATCTGGATAAATTTATTTGGGTAGGAGACGTAGATGGTCATGGTATCCATTGGAAATCGTGGGATAAATTGTGCCAATTCAAATGGTATGGAGGTTTTGAAATGAGATCAACTGCAGAGATGAACCAGGCAATGCTCGGGAAACTAGCTTGGAATATGTTCAGTGACAAGAATTCTTACTTCTTCACTTTTTTCACAAAAATACTGCAATCGAAGATCATTCATGGAGTTGCCAGCTAATTAAATTGCGACATGGGGTTGTAGAGGCATATTGTGGGGCAGAGATTTGATAAAGAAAAATCTAAAGTGGCAGGTTATTGATAGTAATTCAATCCCCATATAGGATAACTTGATACCAAATTATCGGAATCCAATCAGGTTTGATCGACAACTTCTACCTCGCTTTAACTTTAAAGTTTGTGATCTTATAGATAATACTCGGTAATGGAGAAGACCACTGTTACAAGTTTTGTTCCCATCAGAGGTGATACCTGACATCCTAGGGATACACATACCTCTAAACACATTCGGTCAACAGGACTATCAAGTATGGGAGAAGGAATAGCTGGGGAAATATACTGTAAAATAGGGATATCATGTGGCTTGGTAGCCGAGAAATCAACACAGACCATACGCCTCAGAAATTTCAGTGTTGACACAACAACAACATAACTGGTGGAAGAAATTATGGTCATGTGATGTCTCGTAGAAGATTAAGTTACTAGTATAGAGACTAGCACATAATGCGATTTCTACGAGATCAGCTCTCAGAAAAAAGAGGTATGAATGTATCACCAATGTGTCAGATATGTCAGAATCACGTAGAGACGCCCACACATATGATCCTTGTATGTGACTCTGCAAAAAGGATTTGGAGGGTTTCGAGATTGAGTTTTGATTTTGGAATAGGTTATCCGGTCGGCTTAAAGGATTGGTTACAATCATGGTTTGCTAGAGCTCCGGACATGGTGGATATCAACCTAACTTGCTATATTATATGGTCCATATGGTGTGCAAGGAACCGAGCAACAATAGAGATGCAAAGACTAACTATCTCAGGTGTCATGGAATTGGTTAACTCATTCCTAGTTGAGGAACAAATTCTCAGAGCAAGACATGGCAGAGAGGGAAATAACCCTAATGTAACAGGGCAAAAACTGCAACAACATTTGCTCATAAATCAAGAGGGGAAGATGTGTCATGAACAGGTTGGGGATATCAGACTAATCTGGGAACCAGGGGGCATCAATACCTATTCAGGATGGACCAAAATTTTAATGGATGCAGCATACATATCAAAAGATGGAAAGCAGCGGCAACATGTGTTGAACAACCAACACAAAGCCAAACAGGATGGCACGACACAAGGGTGTTCCATGCAAACTCCGCAGTTCAAGCAGAGCTAACAGCGATTCACGATGTTATGTCTCAGGCTAAACAATGCTCGATAGTGCATGCCCTTATTATGACTGACTGCGAGATGACACTCAAACACATTAAGAACTTCCCAGCCATCCCACCTAATCTTAAATGCTTAGTTAGTGGTATTATAATGCTAGAAATGTCTTTTGCTACTTTTCACTTGATGAAGGTGCATAGATTGTGGGTCGTACATGCATAAAATCTAGCCAAACATGTATTAACTCCGATGAATAATTAATGATATCCTACTCTATTTCCAAAAAAAACTAATGGCAAGACATCTTTAGCGTAATATAGAGGGCCAATAGGATATGTCCCCATGTGTAAAAAATACATTTTAACTACATTTAGTAAAGACTTACCGCACATTCCCTCCTTATAAAAAATAAATGACGAAGTGAATATAAGAGATACCCGAGCATAATGCACACAAATCGAAAACTCATAACATAAATGAATATATTTTATTAAATTGAGTTTTATATTTATAAACAATTGAGGATTACAATAAATTCCTTGCTCAAATTAAAGATATATCTCTAAAGAAAGGATCAAAATAGTCAGAGGGGAACCTATTACATAAAACTAAAAATACATAATTCCCCTGTAGTTATTGATAAGAAAGCCATAGCAGCCCCTTGAAGTTGAACCCTTCTTGCGAGATTTCTCCATAAGGATTGCTAAGTACCAAGGGAAGAAGAGGCCCTTGGAGGCCACCATGCTTATTAAGCGAGAAAGGAGTAAAGACAAGAAGAATTGCCCATTCTCCTATTGCACCACCTCCATTCTCCACCTAAGTGCCCCACGTGAGGAGGCACCATCCTCATTTTCATGTATAGTAGGGTACACTGGAAAGCCGATGCACATATCAGTGTTGTTAAACCGGTGTACCAAATCAAATATGAAATGAAGTCTGGCACCAGAGCAAACACCTCGGAGGAACGAAGCAGGTTCAACAAAAATGCACATTACCACGCTTGAGGTAGAAGAAGAAGTAGTTACCACAAACACTCTCAACTATACTATGATCTACAAGAGTGGAGCACACCACGACCAACATAATCACACGATCAAGAGGCCTATAAATAAATATATAGAATACCAACACAACGTAAGTAATTTCTAGACAAAATAATAGCAAAGCAAAGGAATTTTTTTAACTTGGGTGTCAAAGCTTGCTACCGGGGAACACCCCCGGGAGCTCTTTTGCAGATAATCGAAGAGGCCAAGTTTACAGTGTTGATTCTGGGAACTATGTTGATCCAGAAGGGACACCGCATCAGTGGCACCATCTGTAAGGATAATTTTTTTTTCTAAATCTCTGCAGACAAAACACCACCTTGCACAATTAAAGTACCCCCAATAAAAGTTACGCTCTCATATAATAACTACCTTACATGCATATAAACTTATACATGACTGAAAGAACTATGATATTCCCACCTCATATCTTAGAAGATGTAGTCAAAAGAATTGCTTAGTCATGGAATTAGGCATGCTAAAACATAGATGTTATGCATCAACGAAGAGATATCCAGTATAGTCAAGGAAAGAGCAAACAAAAATACTAACGAAATGTGAAGATAGCAATAAGAAACATAATATGGCATAAAAGCTTAGTAGTGAAGCCAATAAATACCTTTTTCCTTCATCAACTCCGAGTCTAAAAAAATTGAAGATTACAGTAAAAATTCCCTTTTTGAGGCTATAAAACTTCCCTAGGAAATATTACATCACGTCAAATGGCAAATTTATTACATAGGAAAAACAGTAAACTAAATTCCTAGTTGTAAGCTAGCCCACCTACTAACGTGGTACAATAAGGTGATGTCATTTGAGAACAACATTTTAGTTCTCCCACTGCACCACCTCAATTTTGTGAAGTGCACGCATGATGGGCCACCATTCTCCTGGTAAGAATGTATTCTAGAAAGTTCATAGCTAGCATACTTCTTCCCTCGTATCCACAGTTGAATAGCCTCCTGAATCCAGTCAAATTCTGCTTCATAAGTCTGTCAACTGTGCAACCCATCTATTCCCTAGAGTTATGCCACCGAGAGTCTGGATGATTTGCCTTCTCGAGGGGTCGTTAACTCGGCATCAGTTAACCTACAGAGAAGGCTTCGAATCACAGATATATATTTGTAATGTTGCTCCTGTTCCTAATACTAAACTACCTATAGGGTAGATAGCAGCACAACCGGGGTCGTCCATATAGATTCTAGGAATTTAACATTTAACTATACAAAGTCGCAATCGGGATGTCAATCCGATCACGTGTTAAGAATAGCTAATGTTGCAAAAACAATTGGGGGGGGGGGGGGGTTAATCTAACAACTAAAAGCATGCAAGAACACAAGAGTAAAACTATATATCACTAACACTCGGGGGAATATTTGCGTAACATGAATGATGAATGACTTATATCCTAGATTAAATCACATGCAAGCGATATAAACCTATCTTTTGCCAATGTCACATAGTGTGTGGATAACTATGCATTTCCCAATGTCCATCACACAAGGTACATTCGCCATCACATACATGCTTATTACACCACCTTCATAATTATGGACGCGCTCCAATGCTTTCGACTCCGCATTTCATCCCCATCATCTCACTCACAATGCTAACGCTACCTTTCTTAAAGGAACAATGCTTTGCGTAGATAGCAACCAATAGCTAGGAAAGTGAGGATAATATGTCTTGGACACTCCACTATGGATACCAATTCCTAGGCATAGCAAGGCAAATGAGTTGGCATCTTGTGATGACTCTAGAGGTGACGCGACATTTGTCGCTATACAACAACCCTAGTCGCTACAAACATCACGATAATCTATAGGGGTAAGCCAAGGGTTATCCCTCGTTAGGGATTAGTCTAGCGCTCCCAGCATGCAATTCCTCACATGACTAGCCAATTATAATTATAGTCTAACCAATTGGAATGGTACTCTCAAGGTAACATGAATGCACTCATCTCCTTGGTACAAGTACTCTCGAACCTACAATAGCCATAGTCTAACACTCCAAAGATAGCAATGAAGCCTAGCACAATATTATACTACACATGGTTGTATGGATGAATAAAAAAACATGGCATAGAATAAATCTCACAAGAATAGAAAACCCAAATCAAGCCCAAATATTCAAAGGAAATAAAGATAGGGAAATATAAGAATCTCAATAAGTCAACATCTAGTCATGAATAAAAATATAGATCCCCAAGAAAATAAACTAATTTCACAAACATTTAATCTAAGTATTTCATTGGATACAATGCCCTTGGGCAAGAACAAAAAGAAAATATAATCCCAGAGAGAATAGTATTCTCCTTTCTCTCTCTACCTACTCTCAAAAGAATGAAACCGAAAAAACCTTAAACCCTAATAGACATAGGATCCTATTTATAGTAGTAGGGAGTTATACCTTGAAAAAGGCTCAAAAAGTGACCCGAGACCCTAGCTGTTGTTCACACTGTCCGTGTTAAAGGTCACGACCCATATTGGATAGGTCTGGCATGACCCTTATTGTTTGGCGCGGCCGTGCTGGCTTGGCATGACACGACCCATGTTGTTTGGTATCTTAGAGTTTCTTCACGATCAGCTGAATGGTGTAGGCCATGTAATTCTTCACGGGAAACAGCCTGAGTGCATGATTTTCCCCTCCGAACAGCGCGACCATGTAAATCCTTGTGGGGCATCGGTTGGGAGTCGATTTCTTCAAGACTGATGGTGCGGGCTGTGTGAAACGTTGTGGGACATCGAATGGTCTTTGGATGCTAACTTTGGAGCTGCATGAGGCTTACTGGATAGCACAGGTGGTGCTGATCCTTGCGGTCCGTGCCAGAGGAACCTAGCACAATCGTGTTGGCTAGCATGGGTCGTACTGTTTGGTGCGGCCGTGCTAGTTCCTTCTTTGTCGCTCTTTGACTCTTTCTTCTTCTCGACTTTCTTCCATCTACTACAAGTTTTGACTTGTGGCCTTCTGTCAACTACCATCCTTGTGAAAGCAACAATCTCCCATTTATGAATAGAATACTACCACCCTTGCGGATGACCTTCTGCAAAACTTTGCCAAAGTGCTCACGAGCAACCTACTAATAAGTTCACAAAAGAAGATCTAGGAGCTCTGAGTACATAGTATCCATTAGATCCAATTAAGTCTAAAAAACTTGGGATTTAGATAAGAAAACCAATAACGATCATCTACACCCATTGTAATGCAAACCTAACTAAAAATAGTAATCAACCAACAAAAACATAATAACAAACGAGTCAAATGCATTGGTTAATGCATGCATTTAGGTGCAGATCACCGGACTTTCCCTCGCGTGGTTTCTTCTTAGCCTCATATATAGTGGTTTAGTAGATAGAGATTCTACATCATCATCATCATCCATCCCAACACTCTAATATCAACTGCCGATCCTACAATAGGGAAAAGTCGTAGCACACATTAGGTTACTGAACCCTTATAAAAAATTATAAAAAATTAAAAATTGAAAGAAACGAACTTACAACAAGTATAAGTTTTTCTAAGATATTCCACAAGAAATATAACCCAAGCTTTCGTCCCCAACAATTAGGATAAGCCTCCCAACACACCCATGCGAGTCAGATTATCACGAAAAAAGTGAGATCCAAAACCTATATTCAGAGTATCCCCTACATCACAAACCATGATTTATAGGAAACTCACAACTTACACACATTACAACAATATGAAGTACACACAAAACAATCATAGGAACAATCTCACAAACACTCAAGTATAGTCTAACAACAAATAATTACAACTAAGGTTGTACCCAAACAACATTGTCTTTTATATAAAAAAATGAAAATACCAACTTAGGAAAACTAAACCACCTTTAAGAGAATATATATAAAGTCGCGTAACCTCATTTCTTGCCAACTACCTGAACAACTTATTCAACCTAGGGAAACTAAACTCATTACTTGTATTAAAGTCTAACATAAATAATCTGAAAAGCCCATGCCCACGTGGCACACTTATCCATTTACCCTCCAACCGGCTAAGCTCATGCTCACATAATTCATACAAGCCTAACCCAATTTTTCACAAGCGACCAGACATGGCCTCGCCCCCAACCTTTCAAATGCAATACAGCCTCACCTTGACATCTCTATACTCAAGTAATACAATCGGGTAAATAACTTACAAATTTGCTCTGTACTGGAATTTCGAAAACCACATAGAAGAAATGAGATGGGTAACAATGGCTTCACATATCCCTGAAAAATCACCAACCCAACTATACAACTGGAAATCCATCTTACTCTCTCGTTTCCATTGACATTATCAAAAAAGCAACTCCATGAACCGAGTAATAACCCGGTGTAACCCCCTAACCTACCCCCTGAATCCATGGCCATTACACGATCTACTCCTCCATAAAAACCCACCATTAACACAACCACTACACAATTTAACAAATACATTTTACACAAAAACACCTTAACATTATTGTGGAAATTTAATTACATTAGAACAGTTTTAGTCTCAGAAGTTACATCGGGAAAATTCAATACCTACCTTGTAGATATACACCACCTGATGTGGGGGATTCCTTCTAAACCAACATAATATGTGGAATCAGCACAATCTTCCATACTAGGTTCACGAGACTAGTAGAATAGGGTCTTGAGAAGTCCTTAGGATCTACCTCGGATGCCTAAGTTAGTGTGTGATCAATATATGAATAATATTGAGAAAATGGTGTTACCTTTATAATTGTTCAAGTCATATATTTATAGCTGATGTTACCATAGTCTTTGCTTTTCATGAACCATGTTCTTAGATTGTGGTCTTAGTGCTATGGTCGTGGGTGAGAGTCATCTTTCCTCATAGGTTCGCTTAAAGCGGTTTGCTAAAGGTAAGGTGTTATTCTAGCTTTAGGCTTAGTGAGATCCTTGTTTTCTTTGGTGAACTATCTTTTACCTGGTTCGTTGGGCTCAATGTATTGTTTTGACTTTAGGTTACGCATGATTATGAGAGGTGTATACCATAAGCTCTCCTAGCCAAGGATTCACTGCATATGGAGCTGTCATAATTCATTTTAAAACGTAGGGAAAAGGTGAAAAATCACGGTGGCATGGTTATTGGATATATTTTTGACGAAGTGATAGTAAAATATTGGCTGTTTGGATGAAAATGAGAAAGTTTAACTGTATTTTAATCCTACTTCTTTTTCAGGAGGTCATTGTAAGTGGACCGAGAATGTAGTGTAATTTTTCAAATATAAAATTGGTTCAAAATTTAATTATTCATTAGTGTAGCCGTTATGTATTGGATTGTATTTTTTTGTCTTGTTTTAAAAATGTTGCATTGCAACAATGTTCTTACTTTATCTATGATAAAAAAGTATCATACCTGTTTATCTTCATGTGAGATTATGATTCCCCTTACCGGGGATATCGTGATAAGGCTGACGCCTGATACATTTAGTGTATATTCATGTCAATTGCAATATGGTTTGTCACTCCATGAACCAGATTATTTTATGAGCGTTTTGAAGGCTTATAGTGTTGCTCTTGCTTATATACATCCTCATAGAGTAGCCATACTGACTGGTTTTGAACGTTTGTGTCTTGTGATTGCCATTGAATTCAATATGTCATTGCTTAATGTTTATTATAGGTTACTATATGCGAGTCTTTAGCATCTTTCAACTCAGTTATTGAAAATTTTGAAATTATAAGGATCACTCATGATGATTATGGAGATTAAGAAGATATATTTCTATACGTGAGATGTTCTAACCGAGGAAAAATGCCACCATAGAATGAGAACATTGACCTGAGTTGAGGGCTAAAGTGGAGGAAACGGCTATATTTCCTGGGGACAATGTGCACTAACATTGTAGAAGTGGGGAGTCCATCCGAAAGATATTATTCATTGAAGGTTTATTTTTTTGCAGTCGCAAGGTTTTATGGCTTAAATAATCATTATCTCATGAACAAGATGCGAGCACATATGTTATTTGTCGTGAAACTGGTTGTTTGAGGAAAAAATATAGAGGTATTAAGCATAAGATCAATAAAGATGAGAAATCTAGCAAGGGCCCCTCTAAGTTGATAAATAGGTAGAAACGTGACTATTTCAATTGTCAAGACTTCTCACAGTTTAATTATGATTGATGGTTCTGCGAGAGAGGTATGTCAATTTCCTAAACAACTGTTTGTGGTTTGAATCCTATGTTATTAACTTTAGTGTAATGGTACAGGTTGCTGAGGCGTTAACTAAGGCCACTCAATTTGCTGATGAGTGTGCCAACAAAGTGAAAACTTGAAAAGATGGTTGGAATCAATAGATTCACTGGTGGCATCATTCAAAAATGGATCAAGGGATGAGATAGATAGGTTTCATGACATTTGTAAGGAGAATGATGGAGTTATTGTACCCCAACATGAGAAACTTAAGGCTACAAAAAATGGTGGTTCTGCTTGTCTAGGCTATTTTTTCTACTAGTTAACAAGCTTATGGGTACTTAGGATTTCCACCATTTATTTGGAGATATGTATGTTAAAATGGTTGAGGTTAGGTGACATGAGGCTTTTCTTAGGCTTTTTGAGTAAATCTCGGGTTAGAGCTCACTAGTTTGAGTGAGGCACATGTTTTGGAAGAGGCGTTTGAAAAATCTAGGGCTGTTGTTAATGATGGGTTTCTACGTTAGTGGATTTAGGGGGTGCAATATTGATCGAAATAGGGTTCTTTATACTTTTCGTACGGTCAATGACGCACTATGGGATGTGACTACTGCTGAATCTATTAGGGTTGAAATGTGGAGTGTTGATTATGCTGATAAGTTTGTTGAAGAGGGTGAACTTTCTTATTCTAATGTAGGGTAGATTGGTATCCTTAGTTTTGGTTAGATTTCTATGTAACCTCATTGAATCGATATTATTTCTTTTATTTGGATTTGTACTTATTTTTTATTTTATGGTATATCAGTAGGAGAACTCTCTGTAAGGGACTTTGTGGCCCGTGTTCAACATAAAGCATTGGTTTTGTCTAATGGATTACCTAAAATGGGTCTTAAGAGTGTTCCTTATGTGGATGAATCTTATGCTAATTTAACTAATGAGATTACTCTATGTATGTTGGATCTAGACTGAATTTATGGGGTTCTTAATGGCTCGGGGATATCTACTAAGGTTGAGGAATGTGTGAGGGCTTTGGGAAGTAGGGCAAAAATTCTTTAAAAAAATTTATTGATGCTCTTTTAGGGTGGAAACTACAAATGGGACATGATGTTTCGTTTTTGCATGAGTATGATTCTCATCTATCTAAGAAAGGATTTCACATTCAAAGGATGAAGAGAGAGCTAACAACTGTTATGCAACGTGAAAATGAGTGGAAAAAGTGCTTAACTAGGAAATGTCAGGAAAGTAATTGATAGGAAGATATGTTGTTGAAGAAGGCTAATTATCTTGATGAGATCTCTCATCGTATGGGGAAATTAGAAGCTTAAATTTGCTGATTGACAGTTGTGGTGCAGGAATGGAGGTTGCGTTATGATGAAGATTGTTATTTCTCAGTTTGACTTCTAACAAAATATGAGAAACTAGAGGGCCAACTTGATGTTGGGAAGTTTGCTATGTCTGGTTGTAGGGAAAGTGTCAAAAATTGGAGGGAATACTGAGAGGTCACTATGAAATTATTACTAAACTTCATGCAAAGATTGTTGAGCTTCTACGTTAGAATCTCCATGAGGGGTTTAGAAAGATCGACTTCACTGTTTGGAACATTCAGTAATTAATTTGAAGCAAGACCTAGAGACTTATGCATATTCCATATATCTAATGACTATACATCTAGGTAGATCAGAATGTGGACCTATTATTAATCGCACGTTTTATTATGTGAAGCACATGTGTCGTATGGAAGTTGTTGGTTCCACACGAGATAAAGTTTATCTACACATGCAGTGGAAACTAGAGGAACTCCTAGATGTAGAGGCTAGGGTTGTGAAAGGAATGAGTCATTATTTATCGTAGTTTGTGTTGGGGTTTTAGCATAATATTTTGTTTATGTAATTGTCATTTAGTTATAGTGATTTAAAAAAATATTTGATCATTTTTGCCATTATTTATTTTTTGGGATGCATTGGGGGTGGGTGCTTTATTGGCTAGGGAATGGTTCGAGGCTCGCTTATGTCCAAATAATAGAGATCTTCCACACGTATGAGAAGCCGCAGTCCTATTTCCGTGGTAAAAATGTGTATTGTTTCTGGTAATATAGGGTGATGTAAATCAAAAGTTTGCTTGTGTCGTGTGGCTGGTGATTTTCCAGGCTTATGCAAAGCCGCAATATTCTCTTTATCTCTGGTTTAAGCAAAAGAGGTGGGATGTTTGCTTTTGTTGCGAGCCTGCTGATTTTCTAGGTGTACGCGAAGCCACTTTGTCCTTGCCTTCTTTGTTATTGGGTTGCTTCTTCCCTGACTGAGTGAATCCATAGGTGATTTTGTGTCACGTCCAGCAGTTTAGAAGGTGTAGTTAAGCGTTTACTGTATGTGCTGGTAATGTGATTTGACCCCTCCCAGGGTCATCTAAACGAATCACGGGAGATCCACTAAATTAACCCGAGAGGAGGTTAAGTGATTTCAAAGATAGAGAATTTATATTGTTGCTCTCGTTCCTACTATAACGCTACCAAAAAGGTAGATAGTAGCAAGACCGGGGTTGTCTACAGAGATGTTAGGAATCTAAAATTTAACTACACACATCCGCAATCGAGTCATCAATCCGATCGCGCTTCAGGAATAATCAGTGTTGGTAAAATAGGCTTTGGGGTTTTTTTGCTAAGAACAACTAACATTCAAGTAACACGAGATTAAACTATATAAACTAACACATGGGGAGTATTTTCTTAACATGATCAATGTTGTTTTGATCCTCGATCCTATCACATACAAGAGCTAAAAGCCTATACTAGTGCTTGTGACACGAGTTTGGTCAACATTTGTCCATGCCTGTCACGTAGGGAACACATGTAATCTTCCATAGGCACCGACTTCATAATTAAGGGAGAGCAACAACAACCTTGCATGCTGTGCAGATCTGAACCTCTCCGTGCTATTACATCCCGGGAACTACACCACGAATGCTTCTCCCTAGGCCTAAAAAGGCAAAGGGGTGAAACACCTTATCGATGGCTCTAGGGTTGTAAAGATAACCCTAGTTTTCTACTCTAGCTATCTCTACCCATAACCCTTCGGACCAACTCGCCATCTTACTAGTGCACGGTCGATCGTAATGTTGACTCGGCAACCCACGTGCACACACCCACACAGTTTCAGACTATTTTTACCCCAAGCACATCTAGGTTTCCTCCCTGTGGGTATCAATAATTGCACCAACATGAAAGTAGACTATAGTGTGTTCCATTATTAGTGTAACAATCATGTAATTAACAAGAATATGAAGATCATGCCATCATAATAATCACAAACACATAGAAATAGGTAGATCTAAGGAATCTCACAAAACAAACATTAGTTCATGAACAAAAACACAATCCCCAAGTAAATAAACTACTCCGTAAGCATTGGATTCAACAGTTTTGGGCAAAAGAAAAATAAAGAGAAGGAGAGAAAATGACCGAGAGAGAAAAAAGAGAACTTTTTCTCTCTAGCCTACTCTTGAAGTATAAAAAAGAGCAGATTCTTAAACCTAGTAGAAAAAGGTCCATATATAGTAGTAGATAATTGTCCCTTGAAAAGGCCCAAAAATAGCCTAGAAACACTAGCAGTCGTAATTTGCACGACCAGTGGAAAACTGCACGGTCCGTGCAAGGTTGTGCTGATGCGTTGCATCCTTGTGCTGGCACAGGATGTGTGGCACGACAAAGGCCATGAAGGGTCATGCCGGCGCTGGCCGCACGGACTAGCATGAACCGTGGACTGGTTTCGCATCTTGAACATCTGATTTGCGCCCCGTGTTTGATGAGCGCGACCCATCGGCTGGAAGGACTTTTTGCTCAGTTTAACACTTAATGTTTTAGTTGTTTTTGAATTTTTGAATTTTTGGTGTGAGGGCACCTTCTGTAGTTGTTGGGATGTTGGAAAACTTTTGGTGATGCTTGTTTTTCTTTGATCATATTCATGTAGTATGAATCCCACCTTTGAGGCATTTTGTGCTACCCAAAAAATTGAAAATTTTGAAAAAAAAATGAAAATATACATACCCTACTAAGTTGAAAACCCAAAAGGGCGGCTTAGGTAATACTGGGAAAGGTCCGGATAGGTTGAAAAACCTATGAAAAAGTGAGAGACCATGGCGTAGAAAAATGTGAGAAGTGAGTTCAATGTGTGTGAAACTTGGATGAAAACCCAAGAGGGCTCCTATGAAAAATGAGAGAAATTGGGAGAAATTAAAAACTATGTTACGCATCTCATGGATTGTCATTGGCAGCTTCTTCGGCGAAGTAAGTTAGTTTCACACTTATCATGTATACTTTCCTTTTTCTTGGTATGATTGGTTGGATAGGTTACTTTAGCTTCTTTTTGGAGTGAGGTTTTTGAGAGCCTCGCATCTTTGGGGGAACTAGGGTAGCTTAGGAATAATGTTGTATGTATTAGTTAACTCTCTTTGCATGTTACTTTCCGATTAGGTTTTTGCTCGTTCTTGTTTACTCGAGGACCAATAAAGGTTTAAGTGTGGGGGGGGTGATCTGCACCGAAAAGCATGCGTTAACCAATGCATTTAACACGTTTCTTATTATGTTTTAGTTGGTTGATTACTAGGTTTGGTCGGGTTTACATTATAAGGGGTTTAGATAGCCATTGTTGGTTTTCTTGTCTAAAATCTTAGTTTTGTAGACTTATAGACCTAATGGATGTTATGTCCTTATGAGCATATCAGATCTTGTTTTGTGAGCTTATTTGTTAGATTGCTCGTAAGCACTTTTGTGTAGTTTGTAGAAAGCCATCCACTAGGGTGATAGTGAATAGTAGAATGTTATTCGCAAGAATTGTAGTAGATATAAGGCTATGAGTTAAAACATGGTAGCAGATGGAACCAAGCCCGGAGGAGAAATGAGTCAAAGAGCGACTAATGAAGAATTGTTATAGCTGTTCAATACTACACAGGCAGTGTTAGCCGACAAGTATGGTACCAGGAAACTCTGGCACGTACCATGTAGATCACAATACCTCGTGTTAGAACAGTGCTTCGTGTGGCTTAGTGTGGGCATGGGCTATGACAAAAAACATGGCTCGTACAAAACCCAAGTCAAAATATGAAGACCATCAGTGATCATTTGGATACCCGCACCATCTATTTTCAAGAAATCAACTCCCAGTCGACCGCCCGCAAGGATATACATGGTCCGCGCTATTCAGAAGCGGAAATCAAACATCCAGCCGGTGACCCATGACGTGGTCGTGTGCTCAGGATGGCTTCCACCAGTGCCTAGTAGATGGCCCATGCTGGTTTACATGGACCGTGCTAGGTTGCGCAGCATGTGCCATGTGCTATAGCACGACCTGTGCCTGGTGACTGCTAGGGTTTAAATCCCTCTTTTTGGGGTTTTTTAAGGGCCAATCTATCTACTATAAATAGGAGCCTGTGTCTACAAGGGGTTCAATTTTGGTTAGTTTTATTTTCATTCTCCTAGTTTTTCCTAAGAGTAGGTCAAAAAAGGAATGACCTATCCATTCTCTCTTAGTTTGATTCTTTTTGTTTTGCCCAAGGGAATTGAATACAATGAAATATTTGGGTTCAATTCTTAGGGATTTGTGATTTAGCTTGAGGATTTACATTTGTATGCATGATTTGGTAGTTATTTTGTGTGATTCAAAGATCCCCCTATCCCTTTATGCTTGTGAACATCAATTTGACTTGTGCCTTACATTCTTGTTAATTGCATAATTTTTATACCATGTTGGCATTAACCTTAGTCTACTTTCATGTTGGCACATTTATTGATATCCCCTAGGGAGTGACACTAGAGTGATAGAGGGAGCGAGATTATGAGGTCGTATGGGTGTATGCATGTGGATCTCCGAGTTACTGTTCAGATGAACGTATGCTAGTAAGCGAGACTGAAGCCCAAAAGTTTACGGATAGAGATATTTTAGTAGCAGTTACGGTTGGCGTAATTCGACTTATGTCGTTGCAACCTTAGAGTCAAAGATGAGGTGCCAATCCCTTTGCCTCTACAAGTCCAGGTTGAAGCATTCATAGTTGAGTGCCTGAGATGTAATATTACGGGGAAGAAACAATTATGCACAATAGGCAGGCCCGTTGTTGCACTTGTTAAATTACGGAGGCGGTTTAGGGAGAAGAATACGAGAGCATCCTTATGTGACAGATAGGGAGAAGTGTTGACTAGCGATCACACTCTGTGGAATAAGTATTCGGATAGGTTTATACGTCTTTAACTTGATTGAATCTAGGATTAAAATATACTTCATTTCATGTAACACAAATATCCCCAAGTTCCAATTTTATATAGTTTAATCTCTCTTATCTTTGCATGATTATAGTTGTTAGATAAAACCCCCTGAAACCCTGTTTGTGACATTAACTATTCCTGACACATGATCGGATTGACGACCCGATTACAACTGTGTTTAGTTAACCTTTAAAGTCCTAGCATCTCTGTGGATGACCTCAGACTTTCTGCTATCTACCTTTTGGTAGTATAGTATTAAGAATGGGAGCAACTCTATAAATCTTATCTTTGGTCTTTCAAAGCGCTCCGCAGGTTAGTAGATCTCCAGTAAAAAGTTTGTTTATTAGCAACCCCCCGGAATGCGGATCACATCTCCTTTATGTATTTTGTTGCATAAGGAGATGGAATTTGTGGTTGATGAGGGTTGTAAATGGGCATTCGATACATTGAAAGGAACTTTTATTTCAGCCACTATCATACAACCCCTGGACTGGTCAATACCTTTCGAGACCATCTATGATGCTAGTGCTCACACTGTCAGAGCTGTTCTTGGTCAAAGGGTGAGAAGAGTGCCTCACGCTATATCTACTATTCATCTATGACCCTTAATGAGGCTCAAAGGAACTACTCGACCACATAAAAAGAATTACTTTCGGTGGTATTTTCCTTAGAAAAGTTTGATCTTATTTGCTTGATACCAAAGTTATTCTGTAGAGGCTAAGCTAAGATTGATTAGGTGAATCTTTCTTTTGGGCGAGTTGGACTTGGAGGTGCGAGATAAGAAGGGCATGGAGAACCTCATGGCCAGCCACTTGAGCCGATTGGTTCCAAATGGCCGAGGTTGATGTAAATGTGCCATTGACGGGGCAAATATGAGAGGAGTTCCCCGATGAACAATTGTTCGCAGTAAGGGACCTCCAACCGTGGTATGCAGATATCGTCAATTTCCTTGTCTACAGTAAAGTTCCACCTAATTTTTTAAGGTTCAAAAGGATAAGTTAAGAATGATGAAAAATATTATGTGCTGGATTATCTCTATTTGTGGAAGCATTGTGTAGATCAAGTTATTAGTTATGCATCCCCGATAATGAAGTGCATTCAATTCTTACATTTTGTCATTCTTATGCATCTAGAGGTAATTTTGGAGCAAAAAGGGCCGCTAGGAAAGTCTTGGATTGTGGTTTTATTGGCCTACATTGAATAAGCATGCTTACATCTTTTGTAAATCTTGTGATAAGTGTCAAAGGGTAGGGAATATTTTTTCTATGAATGAGATGCCCCAAAAATCTATGCTATGTTGTGAAATAATAAATTTATGGGGTATTGATTTTATTGGGCCTTTCCCTAACTCTTGTGGCTTTACATATATTCTTCTTGTTGTCGGTTATGTGTCAAATTGGGTTGAAGCAAAACCCTAAAGGACTGGCGATTCTAGTGTGGTTGCGGATTTATTGAAAGCTAACATCTTCTCTAAGTTCGGGACCCCTCGAGCATTTGTTAGTGACCGTGGCACCCACTTTTTTAATCAAAGAATAGAGGCACTATTGAAGAAGTACGATGTTACTCACAAGATCTCCACTGCCTATCACCCGCAAACCAATGGGCAAGCCAAAGTTTTCAATAGGGAAATCAAGTCCATCCTTGAGAAAACCTTTAATCCTAACCGGAAGGATTGTAATTATCTATTGAATGATGCATTGTGGGCATATAGGATGGCTTAGAAAATGCCAATCGGTATGTCACCATATCAGTTAGTCTTTGGGAAGCCATGTCATCTACCGATGAAGATAAAGCATAAGGTGTATTGGGCAATCAAGAGTTTCAACATGGATATAGATGAGGCCGGATTTCATAAGAAGTTGCAATTGCATGAATTAGAAGAGATAAGAACATAGTCCTTTGAAAATGTCGCGATCTACAAGGAGAAAAGAAGGCATGGCACGACAAGATGACCAATAGGAAGGATTTTGATGTTGGTAAAAAAGTACTCTTATTTCAGTCCAGCCTTCGTTTGTTTCATGGTAAACTAAGGTTGCGATGGATCGGTCACTTTGAAGTGGTGAAGGTATTCCACATGGTGTGGTAAAAATCATGGATCGAGCTATTTCCAAGACCCTCAAGGTTAACGGACAATGTTTGAAGCCTTATCGCAAAAACTTCATGCTGGAAATAGGAGAGGACGTTGATCTCCTTGATTTGATTTGTAAGTGAACCCAAAGAAAGGGATAAATATTTGTTTTTTCAGATAAAGTGATTTAATTGCTTTTGTTGTTTTGTCTCGATATTTAATAGATTTTTTTCATTCCTTTTTGTCAGAGCAATATTATGTTTGTTGTACTCTGGTTGTGATTTTTTAGAAGAATATGGAGTTCTTGAAGGATTTGGGACCATGATTTATGTGAGTTGGCTAGTGCGTTCTTCGTGGACCATGATTTATGTCGCGGCCCACTAAGAAAAGAGGTAAATAAGATAGGTATAGTAGTGTGTCCTTCGCAGACCGTGATATATGTCGTGGTCTGCGAAGAGAAAAATACGAAAATATCTCTAAGGCAGTGTGTTCATCGCGAACCACGACATATATTGCTGTCCGCAAAGATGGGTTTTATATGCGGCTAGTTTCTCCCCTCATTTTTTCCTTCTCACCTTTTTTTTTGTATCCTCCATCACGGCCTTTTCAAAATTCTCCTACCACTACTTTTGACTTGAAATCCTCCTTCTCTAGCCAAATACTCCTTCCTCGATTCACTCTCACATCTCCCCCACCTAATTCCTATCTACGTTCTCCAAAAATTGATTTTAAAACTCATAACCCTAGAAATTGGGGGACGTTCTTGAATTTTCGATCAAATTAACCTGAACTTGGCTGCATTTGAACATATTGGTGTTTTCATACTCTCTACATCGTTCTTACGATAACACTTCTAACATTTTCTTACTTTGTGTTGAATTGAGTGTTATTGGGATTTTATTTGGCAATATGTTTTGGGATTGTGTGACGCAATTGGTGATAGTGTAGAAATTTTAGGTGTTCGTTGATTTTTTGAAGATTTAGTAACATATTAGGGTGAATTTTGGGTGATTGAAATTGGTGACATATTTTGTGACATTTTGTAGCATATTATAGCTTTGTTGATTTTGAGATGTGTTGTTGTTGTTAGATCTATAATGGCTCCTTAGAGAAGCAGGGTCCAAGGTGCTAGCTTTTCTTTTGCCCCCTCTAGTGCCCCTGTTGTTGGCTACATAGGCTTAATCGGCATCACGGGTCAATATGCCATAAGGTGGGAAAACTTGGTCGCTCCTAAGTGTACCATTTTGCCAACCAAGTTTGCTATCCCAGATACTTTAGAGGATGCTCCGATGATGTGGGAACTAGTAAGGAATATGTTTAGGAAGGCCAGGTTGGAGAATTTTCTTCATAAGGGAGTATTGAATTTTTCTAGGCTCACCCTTGAGCTCCTCTCTATGCTTAGGATGGATGAACGAGAAAATTGTAACTATATCACATTCTTCTTAAATGATATGGGATATTAGCATTTCTATGAGGACTTATCCCACATTTTTTTATGGAAGCTTGGGACGAGGGTTGGTAATTTTACCAATGCCCCCGGTTTCTACTAGAATACCTTCTAGCCGTCGATCACTAGGAGGGAGATAAATAGTCATAATAAGGGCTTGCTCATCGTCCACCTGGCTATGTATTTTTCCCATCTCCTACTATCGATGACTATGTTAGGCCACAGTGAGGTCACTCATTACCCTATCTTCCATGTGAAGTGCCTCCGAGCGATGGCTTCTAAGTGATAGGGTCATCCATATTGGGTCAACTTGTGTGTTCAGTGATGCAATGAGCTCTCGTGGACAAACAATGGAAAGATTAGTGCATGTGTGAGGAACGATGCAAGTCTCGACTGGCGAGCATAAGGCAATACAGGTCTTGAGTGGGCCTAATCTACTAATTGTCAAGGCCCCTTAAACTGATGTGGCAGGGTCATCGAGGCATCCAGAGGTTAATGTGGAGCAGGGTGCCGGGAACACAGGCCATGTGCAGATTATGCCAGCCGGTTCATAGTATGAAATAAATGGGCTGTTCACGGAGGTTTCTTGCGATTCTTATATCGAACCCTATGATCGGACTATTTAGGAGAATCAAAGTATGAGAGTGATTGGTTCACAACAGGATCTGGTGTAGGTAAAACGGATGTTGGCAGTTGCGAGATATGAAGATACTCCTCTTTCAATGCCTATGTGTGTATCGAGAGATGTGGTGCCTTCGGTACCTATGTTATCATTGGGGCTAGCTTCTCAACCCATGTTGGCATTCTGTTATCTACGATATGTAGGGGAGGCACTCCAAACGCCACCAACCTTCCTTCCCAGATTATCCCAGGGGAGGTATATTCAGTGCCTCCTTTGATGCTAGTGACCTCGACAGTTACTCTTCCGAGAATTGAGACTTGATATGGGATGGTGACTCCCATGGGAACCCAGGGGTCTGGTAGTATGAGATTACGAGATCCTATGGTTAATCAAGGGCTTTACAACCCTTATGGTAATTTCAAATGTATTCAGGGGTTATGCAGTCCTGGGTAAATCCTGGTTACATGGGCTCTCTGTCTATGTACCAGATGCAACATGGAAGAATTGATCGAGGATTAAATTCACTCAAGGGATAGCAGGGGTTGACAGGAGATGTTGGAGATTCATTGAAAAGAGAATTAGACAGGTTGATTGGGTCATTGGGCCAAGCAACAGGATCACATTTTAGCTTGATGATAACTGGAGTTCGATGGCTAGTGGATATAAAGCCACCATAATGGCTTCTTATTTATAGTGGAGAATCGGATCCTCGAGAATTCATTTAGACATTCTTGTGTTTAATGAATTAGAGGGATTTTGAAGAAAGGTTGACATTTAAACTGGTTAGAGCTACCTTCGTGGGAAAGCCCAGGAGTGGTTTAATAAGTTCCCAAGGGGTTCCTTACACTCCTATCGAGAATTTAGGGGGGAAATATTGAGTCAGTATGCTCAGAAATTTTTTTACTAAGACTTTTCTAGAGCTATCCCAGACCTAGCAGAAGTCGGGAGAGAGTAAAGAAGCTTTCTATCACCGTTTTGTGGATAAGAGTCTGGGGGTAGTAGAAACCATGGAGAATGAGGTGATTAAGGGATATTTTCTAGGAATGTAGGATTTGCAATTATGAAAAGTTGATTACGAATACCCCTCAGACAACTGCAAAACTTCAAGAGGTACTAGAGCAATACTCGAGGGTAAAGGAAGCTACTAAGAAGAAAAAGGGAAGTTTGGGGGAGAAGCTAGGAAAGAGCAATAATCCTCGAGGAAAGAAACTAATGGAAATGGTTAGGCCCAATTTTGAGAGGTATACATCAATGAATAGGTCTCCTGCATAAATTCTGAATATACTTCGAGGAATGTTTCGGCAACCTTTACCCATGCAAAACAAACTGAGTGCAATGGTGGCAAGAATTGTGATATTCATAAAGACTATGGCCATATCACGAATGATTGTGCTCAATTAAGGATGAAGATTGAAAGTTGTGAAAGGGAAGGACGATTCCGAGGTCCCAGACCACGACATGGTAATCATGCAGAACCCCCAAGACCTAGGAAATATCGTAGGGAATGGCAGTTGTACAGAAAAAATTATCAGAACAATGGTAGTGGAGGAGACATGAGACCATGAGATCAAGGGCCTCGAGATTGAGAACAAGAGAGAAGGGATGAACGGCCGCAAAATAACCTATGGGTAACCAAGAAAACAGAAATGGTGATAATCCGCCGATCCATAGTGTGATTAATGTGATTAACGAAGTTGTGGGAGAAAGGTCCTCGAGTACAGTTATGAAAGCTGATTCACGAAAAGTCCTCGTAGGAGAGCCGCACCATAGAAGGTTTCGGCCAGATGAAACGATAACATTTTTAGAGGCCGATGCAGTTTCGGATCAAACCCCACATGCAGATCCTATGGTGGTCTTGGGTGTGATTGGGAATTCCTTGATTAAAAGGATTTTTATTGACGATGGAAACAGAGTTGAAGTGATGTTCACTGATTGCTTCAATTAGTTAGAAATAGGAACTACAAGAGAAGACACCTATTACTTCAGCCCCTTACCTCGGTTTTTTTGTTAACACCAAATAACTGAGGTAAAAAGTTCTTTTACCTCAGTTATTTTTTTCCGAAGTAAAAGATATCATTTACCTCTGTTATAAAAAAAACTGAGGTAATGATTGTTTTTTTACCCCGGTTATTATGTGAACCAAAGTAAAAGGTTAAAAAATCAAAGTAAATAATGTTATCGAGGCATGTGCGACGTCGCACATGTTGTTTTAATAGGTGTCCCAATTTCGCATTAAACGTCGTTTGCGCTGACATATGGTCCGATTGACCACCGAAGTCGCTGATATGTAAACATACGTTAAAGTAACGAATTTGATGGTCTTAGAAAAAATAAAATAAAAGAAGGTTGTCGTGCACTTATCCCTATTTTGGCGTCTCTCTCCTCCCAATATCCCGTCATCATGATTGATTCAAGGGTATGTAATAGGCCAGTGCTATATCACAGTAGCTAGAAATCCTTGTGCTACACACACCATAAAAATCAAAATTAACTTTTGTAAACATCCATTACACCCTTTGTTCAAAGGTTTTAAATCGTATAATTATTAAATGGTTTTATAAAATCATGCAGAAATCAAATCGCACATATACACAGTCAATTATATAAAGTTCAAATATGATAGTTAGGTAATTTGAAAAACAGCAGTCATGAAAATATACATTCAAGTTCTACATAAATTCAAATAAAAGTTGTCTAAGTTTCAACATAAGTGAAAATACAATAAACTCAATCACCGGACAATGATGGCCTTGAATAAGATTGGCCCCCAACTCGTAGAACCTCAAAAAACAAGGTGTCCCCGATTCGTAGGTTGTTTCCCCTAGGAGTTCTCCAAAACCCTTTGGGGAAAGGGCCTTGATCTTACCTTGCCTCGAGTAGTTCATACGCCACTCTATCCCGTAGCACCTCAACACTACGGGAGTTTTCTCAGTCGGCAAGAGTGGTACAATCTCACACGGGATGTAATGAGATAAATTTAAAAATATTATTTAGAAATATGCATTCATTTAAATATTCATTTAAATACACACACACACACATATATATGTGCAATTGTCAACAAATAAAATTTATTTAATTAAAAGTTTTACCAAAGTAGGGTTTTTCCCAAAGTTTTGCTACTTGAGATTGTAGTGGAAATGTGGGCTATCAAGAGCCATCGTATGATGGTTAATGTCGAACAAATTAACAGACTCTAGGTTGCGACGTTGTGCAGTGAACTCAATAAAAACTAAAAAGAAATTCGGTGTTATTATAAAGTGTGAAGATTTGTTAGCTAGTAAATATATATGTACGTTGGTGGAAGACTTGAAAAAAGGGTGGATTAGACGATCCTTCTCCAGCCATCAGTCTTGCATGAAAAAGGAAATTTTAAGTGCGAACAATCCTATAAAGTGCAAGGTGCGACGTCGGCAATGGTGTCGCAGGTGTATGTCGACTCAAACTAGTGAACTGATATTCAAGGTCCCCTTATCTAATTATAAGCATTTCAGGATGTATGTTGAACTAATATTCAGGGTCCTCTTCTTTAATTATAAGCGTTTCAAAATGATGCCGTTTTGAACCATTGGTTTGCCCTCCTCAACATATGTGACGCTGCACCAATGTCAGAGCAAGCTACATGGCGTCAACTACTGAGCGACGTTGCAGACTTTGGTGGGCCTAACAATTTTGGCCCACCAAGCAATTGGTCAATTATTCGAGATTACTTAAAAACAAATTTCGCAACACAAATTTCCTAGTTCAAGACTGATTGCCACAATACACCATATTGTTTTTGTTTTGTTACTGATACTTCATTTCAAACTTTGTGTGTATGTTAGGTTTAATATTTAGGATTAAATAACATTAAAATAACATAGCTAACACGAAGATTATAAATTAAGTATTAAATAATAAAATACATAAATAATAATCTTGTTCCAAATACAATACATCAATATAAAAGAAGTTCGACATTAAAAACTATAAGGCAGGTACGATTGATTAGCTCGAAGTAGAGCGTGTCCCCTTTGCTGAGTCCCCCGCCAATCCAAAACTGCTCCCAACCCTTCAGCGTCAGGCTCTTCAACATCTTGTTCCCCGAGTGATGTATGTGGTACTCCCTTCCATTGCAACTGAGCAGAGCAGTCAACTTCAACGGCGGCAGGAGCTCCACAATCTGGCTAGGGACGTATTGAATTTTAAACAAAAAATTATGTTCAGTTAATATGAAAGTAAAGTATAGAAAAATATTTTTGAAAATAAAATTAATACATGACAAGGATTACTTACAAGGATGAGAACATCACCGAAGTTCGTCTGTGTTAGGGTGTGGATGAAATGAGGAATGATGTTGCCAAATGTAGCTCGCAGACGTTCATCTTCCAAATCGCAATGGATCTGTTAATCACGGAAATAAGTATAAATTAAATTTGAATATTGTTAGTACAAGCTAGCAAGGAAATGCAATTTAAATATAAAAATTAAATTTCTCACCACAATGGCATTGCGACGAGAACCAACACCGCTAGACATAATTCCTGAAATTCATATTTTAATGATTAACATAATATGTTAATATGTTAATCAATTAATATATGTATACAACATGTCAAAGCAAAATCAAACAAGGTTCGGTTTAACTGAATGGTTAACTGATAAATATACGACGTCATATGTTAGTTCATCTGCAGAAATTATGAGTAACCGACGTCGTACATCACTCAGTAAAACCAAATGGTTAACTGACATGTGTGCGATGTCTTATGCGACATGAAAAATTGAAATTATGAACAAGTGATGTGGCACACTAGTCGCTCTAACCGAAGTAGGAATGATTCATAGGCGACATGCATTCATGAACTAGGGAGACTCTAAAAGTAACAACAAACAACCAAACAGAGAGGACCTAAACAAAAAAACATTTAGTCTCAACCTAACCGACCTTCTTCCACCCCAGAAACTTATCGATGAACCCCTAATCCATAGACACATCTTACATGAAGAAAATAACACATTCACACACCATGTGCATAACAATTTCAATCGTAAATTAAAAATCAAAAGTAAAATAACCAAATGTTGAAACCATACCTTTTAGAGGATTGGCAGAAGGACTGTTGGAATTCAAGGGAAAGTTGAATGTTTAAAGTAATGTATGAGGTGGGCTCTATATATATATAGTCATTACAGTTTTTGTGTATTCCGCCACAAAAGCGACATCACATGCTTGTCGACAAGATCGATACAATACCAACGGTCTAGCAACGTTGACTTATCTGACTGTAGGCCTAATCATTTCAGCTCACTAGCGTATTGAATGAGCCAGTGTCAGACAGCCTAATTAATTTTGAATATAAGTATTTTTTACGAAATATGACCGACATACCACCGACGTCGATCATTGATATATTGGGCCCCAAAATTTCAGCCCACTAGCATATCAAGTGAGCCCGCCGCTGACCAAAACGCACATAAATGATGTTTAAAACGGTAAACAGTTAGTTAGACATTTGTAATTGATATTTCAATGTCAATGAATTTCATTAACGTCCAGTTCGAACAGAATCAATTTCAATAGAACCGATGAATTTTTCTATTTTTTCCAATTAGGTCCCTCGAAGATGGTGGTGGAGGAAAATGCAAAATTGGATATAGCCAATAATCTAAATATCGTTGTCACAATTATGTCGTTACGACTTATACATCAAGGTCAAGGGGTAATTTTTCATCATTTTTATTAGTATTCCATTAATAACTTGACTGTGAGTGTTGTCAATTTGGAAGATAAATTCCACCTCACAAAAATTGAACAAAATTACACATCACAGTTTTTTAAAATTAAATTTACCATATAAGAAAAATCCAATCATTAATTTCATTAAGTGCCTACAGTTAATAATTTAGTATATGATTACTAACTAGTATGCTAGGGCTAACAGAAAGATTTTGTGGAAAGCTATGTGGGATCATGCTAGTTTCATTATAACTATTGGGGTACTTTAACTAACAAAGGTCTCGTGAATGAAGATTGGAATCCAATTTGGGCATGCCAGATTACTTTTCAATTTTTCCAAATACGTCCCTCCTACAAATTGGAAGCAGTTGGAATGCAAAACCGGAGATACCTTTATCTAATTCACCAAGTCACGATAACGGTTTTCCAATTTTGTCATGTTTTGGTCAATGGAACAGAACCACAATCGCCTAAGAAAGTGTAAGACAAAACTTTAAGAAAACAACGCTATGACCCCCAACTTCCTCAAATGCTCGCTATAGGGGCGCAAACCGGAGAATATGCCAACTGTCCGAATGGAGAATATACGTACTGTCCAACAGAGGCGCGATCCGGCTTTATCGTCCATCATTTTCCTTAGCATTGTGTTAAACTCTTACTATTGGCGTTATGAGAACTATAATTTCCACTGAATAGAATCAAATAAAATTACATTTGCCATGTTTTTTATGAAATAAAAACCTAATGAAATTTCATCCACATTTTCTATGAAAGTACTAGTACTAGATCTATAGTAAATTGTAGGTGATAAATCATAAGCATATTTACAAGGACCATTTGGGAAGATCTACTCGAAGTCTATCTGGAGATCATAAGACCAGTATTTCTAATACCAATGGCGTGCATAAGTTGTGGGTGACCAAGGTATTTTTGGGAATATAGTAACTAAATCCAAAATTGGAGATATCAATTTGTTATTCCCACATATAGGAGTATTTTGTTCCTATTTAGCATGAACAGGTCGTCAGAACGGCCCACAATCCTAACAGTGAGTTTTGTATGACAATTTTCAAAAATTACACTTTGGCCAATATAAACGACATCGGATACGTTTCTCATTTACCAAACCATTTACCGACACTTAATCGACGGCGGTTGAAATGAAATTTCCAGCGGGAAATGAAATTTTTAACCAAAAATTTGAACATAATCCCCCCCCTAAAACCAATCTCTTTTATATCATATTCAACAACAAGAGGCATTCATTTCTCCTCTCCAACACATGACTTCCTACTACCCCAACTCCACACCATCCTTTCCATTCACAACATTTTAACTACTCAACCCAATCTACTCTCTTCTCCCGAACATCAACAAGTAACCTATGATGGAGCATCTACGGTTTCAAATTATTTGAGGTAACTTTCCTTCCATTCCATGTTCATTTAGCAATTTTATGAACACACCATCGATCGACGGGTTTTTTTGCCCATTCAATAATGGTTGAATATTTTCATTAAGTATGTTAACTACTGATGAGATGTCAAATTCATGTATTTTTTGAAGCATTTAACATCTATTCTGTTATCTTTTTGATAGAATATTTCTAGATTTAGGTAGGTCAACATCATAAGGGGTTTAGATAACCATTTTCGGTTTTTGTATCTAAATCCTTCATTTTGTAACCTATTTTGAGTCTAATGGATTTTTGGTCCTTACCAGCATCTAGATTTCTTTTGTGAGTTTAATATGTAGATTGCTCGTAAGCACTTCGAAGTAGTTTAGAGAAGGCCATTTGCATGGAGGGTAGAATATTGAATAAGGCCATTCACAAGAATGGTAGAAGAAGGAAGGCCACTTACAAAGTGGTAGAAGTGAAGTGAAGAAGGAGAGCAAAGTAGAGGATGAAGAATGATCTAAGTTTTGAAGCAGATTTCTGAGAATTTTCCGAGTAGAACCAGCCTCTAAGGGTGGTACCATTGGATTCTTCTTCTCGAGTACCTTAAAAACTACTACAAGAACTCTCAAAATGGATCAACGGTTCACCCGGAGGAAGCAAAACAAAATTGGACTGATTGTGTCACGATTCGCGAATTAGGATTCCTGGGAGGTGATTTTTTGACATTGTAGCTTCACGAGTCGTGAACAAGGCATCGCGGGTTACGAACAAGGCATTGCGGGATGCGAACAAGGCATCGCGGGATGCGAACAAGGTGTCGCAAGTTGCGAAAATCACCCTAAAACTTGCTTTCTACTCCCATTTTCTTGTATTATATATAGCACTTCATCCACTCATTTTTTCATCTCTTCTTGGTCGAATTTCCTATTTTCCAAACCCTAGTTCTTCATTTTCCTTTTCATATTTTTCATCTTTACTTTGTATGATTATGCTTGGGATTTATATAAAAACTTGTAGTAACTAAACTTAGTCTTGGGAGTAATTGATTAAGGATTTCAAGCCCATGTCTTGAGACCTCGACGTAAGCTATTTAATACTTTGCTATTATGCATTTATGGTGCTTGAATTTGGTTGTTGAATACATTAATGGTGTTGGAAGTTTGAGTATATGAAATGCTT
>JAULKM010017556.1:0-14407 GCA_032355605.1 Rubia tinctorum
GGGGAAAGGAGGAGCGGCGGGGGAAAGAAGGAGCGGGGCGGCGGGGGAGAGAGTGAGTGGAAGGGAGCGGCGGCAAGGGAGAGAAAGAGCGACGACCAGGGAGAGAAGGAGCGGTGGGGGTGGCGGTGGGGAGTGGGGGAGAGAATGAGCGGCTAGGAGCGACGATGGGGGAGAGGAGGAGCGGCGGGGAAGAGATTCAAACCTGGCGGTATTGGGTGCAGATGACGGCGGGCGGTGCGGGCGAACTCCGACTGCAAATTTAGGCGGCGGCGGTGGCGCCAGTTGCAGGTGGTGGGTGTGTTTAGAGGAGATGAAATAGAAGAAGAAGAAGAAGAAGTCTAGGAAGTAGAATTGTCATTACAATTGTAGTTTTAAGTTTAGGGGTATTTTTGTCTTTTCATCATTAGTCAATGCTGGATTAAAATTGAACATTTTGATAATTTTATAGGATTACTTCTACACTTTCAGATTTTACAAATTCATTTTACATTTCTCAATCTTACATTTATTTTTGCACCATTTTCAAGATTTTATGAAATTTAATGTGGAACGGAAGTAGCAGGCAACATGCTGCATGTTATACAGTATTATCTTCTCGTGAACGGTGACCCAATTCCCAAATAAAGACATCATCGTCATTCGTCAACGACCACAGCCGGGATTCTCAGTTTGACCAGAAATAATAATACTTCTGTGTCGTGTTTGCCATTATCCATCTACTGCATATTAATAAAGCATGATATTCACTTGGTGCAAAGAAGAATCCATAAAGGAATTTTGTTAAATTAATTACTTTACTTTAATCCTTGGTGAACATGCATGTCCATGTTGATTTGACCTTTATCTTTACAAAAGTCCGCACCACTCCATACTGAAATACAGTAAATGTAGTTTGTTTGTCACTTTCTATTTCCGCCTTTTCTTTTATCTCATATTCTCCAATTTCTTAGGTCATGCACACCTCAATGATGATATACTCCATCCGCCCTATGTCACATAATATTTTTATGGTATTCAAAAAAATGTGTTTAAACGTTAATATATTTAACTATATATATAATAATGACAAATAACAAATGAAAAGGATATTTAAAAACTATTTACTACAATGAATACAACATCACATATGATAGCATCATGTTTATGTATCTATTAAAATATATGATCAAAGTTTGATGTTGTTTACTGTTAAATAGTAAACGTGCACCTTAGTCTGGAACATTAGGAAATAGTTCTACTTTGGTTAGACCTCATTTATCAGTGACCGCAGACATGCGGTCACCATATTTACACTTTAAAAATAAAAAGGAAACTAAACAGTTCAGCTAACCCCAACAAAATTACGGGTCAAAACATATCCAAGATCGGAAGAGGAAGGATGGGAGTGTGGCCACGTGTCACACTCTCATTAGCTGGAAATATACCAAATTTAATTCAATCGATTCATTTTATCTCCTTATCTACATATCTGATTGGAATAAACTACATTTTTCATTCTCTATAAACAGAGATTAATATTGTCATAGTTCAACGCACAACTCAATATTTCTCTTCTCCCTACTAAAAAAACTCTCTCCATTTTTGTATTTAGCGTTAATCCTTGGTCAATAGGATTAACAGGAATACTATTTTCTTAAAATTTGGCCATAATAATAGCTCTTAAAATTTCTCTATAACACGTTTCTTTAAGTTTTTTATATGTAATTTTTCATTTTTTCATTTTTTACTTTGTACTAAATCCAATTTTTATTATCTTGTAACATAATTTGATATATCTTTAAATTTGGTATTGAAGTGATGCAAATGAAAATTTTCCATGATTTAGTTTTTTGTATTTTTTAATTATTAAAAAATAGTTAAGAAATTTGAAAATATTATTATTTAAATATTTAATTAATAATTTAAAATATACGATTCATATTTAATATCAAAATAATGTATAAAGAGTTGATTTTTTTATTGGGTTGGCTCATTCATAAACCTTTAAAAAGAAATAAATTGGTTAGGTTGGATCATGGATAAACATAGTTTTAGAACAACTCCAACAATTTCTTCCTCTTTAATTTGTTACAATAATTTTTATAATTTAGTTCCATGATTTACTTCCATGATTTACTCTATATTGTCCTCTAAAAGGAATATTATTTTATATTTTCATAAATTTTAATTTTTACTTTTCTAATGTTTTATTATATTGCAAACTTATCTCAATTATAATTCAAATCAAATTATTAATTTGCAAATAGATAAAAATAATTAATTGATATTAAATATTTTTCATTAATAAAACACTTAAAATTACACCAGATAATTAATGATGCAACACTTCAAAAAATATATAATACAACATCTAAAAGCAACACAAACAAATAATATGCCATTCAAGAAAAAAAAATATGAAAAATAAAACAACACAACACAACATTTCATGAAAATAAAATAAAATACAAACAATAATTGTTTAATTTTTTTAAAGTCATAATAATGATCTATCAATACATTGCTACGGGCATACTGAACATCCCAATCTCTAATTTATCCATGATGTGCAAGAATTTTGAGTGTTTTCATCTGTGATTAGTTTAACGCCAATATCCGGAGGCAAAGTAGCACTAAACGAGATAGTGGTAGATGACCTTGTGATTGAAGTAGATAGTTCACGTTCATCATCTATGATGATATTGTGCATTATAATGCATGTTGTCATTTGATCACGCAACATTTTCCCCCCCAAAATCAGCCTGGCCCAGTAAGAATTTGAAAACATTGTTGCAAAACTCCAACTGCTTGCTCACATTATTTCTACAAGTTTCCTACATATTTGCAAAGTATTTATGCTTTGTGCTTTGTGGTTTATCAATAGTTTGCACAAAAGTATTCCCTTTGGATATATTCCATCGGCTAAATAAAAACCTCGGGTGTATTGTTGCCGTTGAATAACATATTGAGCTACATGAGAGATAAGCCTTGTGCAAGATTTGAAACAAATGTGAAGACTCCAACACATTGATGTCATTGCTTGTCCCCGGTAGACTAAAATATGCATGCCAAATCCAAAGATCATAATCAGCAACAACTTCAAAAATAATTGTTGGTGATCGACAACAATCAGAATATTATGCTGATCATGTTTTTGGATCATTTTTCCACTTCAAGTGCATGCAATCCAAACTTTCTAACATACTCGAAAAACCTCACTTATCACCAGTATAGAGTAGTCTAGCAACGTCATTGACTTTTGGTGTTTGAAGATATACTCCTGAATATATTTTAACTTTAGCCCCGCAAAATTTCTTAAAAGACTAGATAGTAGTATACTCTTTAATTTTGAGATAATCATCTTGTGAATCAGCAGGGGTTCCATGTGCTAGCATACGAAATGATGATGTTATCCTCTGTAATGTTGAAGGCCTTTCTCTGTTCATTGCATTCCTTTGTTGTTAAAAATAGTTGTCATGTGTTCGCACCGCATTAGCAATAAGTTTGAATAAACTAGAATTCATTCGATAACGACGTCGAAACGTTAGCTCCTTGAAGAGCATTTATTTTAGAAATAATTAATGATTAAAGCTCGATTCGCTGTTGCGTGACCTCAGTTGACCATTTTATTACCTCAGATTAAGCAACAATGCCTTGATCAAATTTCTCGTTGGAGGCGATTCTCCGTCGAATCATTGGTGTTGCTATCAAACATATCCTGTAACATTGCTTCCTCGAAATCAAGGTCATAAAAACTGAAAAGAGATTCCATCATGTTATCAAATGGTGAGTTTGAGAAAGACGTTTGGTTTGAAGAATCTCCAAAGTTGAATTTAACATTGCTAGAAGATTAGAAAATGGAAATATGGTAAGGTAATATGAGTGTTTCAAAATATGGATGGAAATGTAGAGTCATATGTAAACATCACTGCAATATTTATAGGAAAATGCTGAAAGAATAAAAAAAATCTGTTCTATTAAAAGTTCAGTGTGTTGGACAAAATATTATTTTGAAGAGTTATCGGCTGAACAAAAGAGGTCCAAGGGTGCGTGTCCCCCTGGCGGAGATCAAACTAGTTGGATACGTCGTTGCCCCTAGAAAAGAATTCACCCAACATTTCACATTAAAAGGATCCATTTTTACTCGATTTCATCACTCAATGTGGTATACTTTTCTTAAATTATTAGGGTTCGTGCATCTCATGTGATGGTGGTGTACACAAATAATGCAATCCAGACCCATTTTTATTTGATTTTGACCACTCAATATGGTTTATGTTTATGAAATTATTGGGGTTCGGCATCCCATGTGATGGTGGTTTACATAAATAATACAATTTTGGCCCATTTTTACTTGATTTAACCACTCAATGTGGTGTACATTTATAAAATTATTGGGGTTCGGGCATCCCATGTGATAGTGGTGTACACAAATAATGCAATTCTGACCATGTTTTACTTGATTTGACCACTCAATACGGTATACTTTTTATGAAATTACTCGGGTTTGGGCATCCCATGTGATGGTGGTCTACACGAATAATGTAATTTTGACCCGTTTTCACTTGATTTGACCACCCAATTTGGTATACTCTTAAGAAATTATTGGGGTTGGAGTATCCCATGTAATGATGGTGTACACAAATAATGCAATTCTACACCAATTTTACTTGATGTGACCACTCAATGTGGTCATCTTTTCATAAATTATTGCGATTGGAGCATCCAGTGTGATTAGGGTGCACACGAAAATTGCACTTTGACCTTTTTTATTAGATGTGACCACTCAACACAGTTCAATTTGAAGAAATAATAGACCCTGGACATACCATGTAAGGCATTAATGAATTCATTTGATGTTTTTCCAGAATGTCCCTTTTTTGTATTGACTATTTTTCATTGGTTTTAACATAAACTACTACCTATTCTCTCAATTTTAAGTCTGATACAATAAACCCTTCTCCCGATTTCAGCATGCCCTCCAAAGTTATTCCATCTTCCAGAGACATAAATTGCAGCTTTGACGAAGATAAGTTGTTGGCTCATGCAGGATTTCAGGTATCACATGATCCTACCATAAGAAACAACTAGTCTATTCATACCTTTTGGTTACGTGTGCATCAAATTTATAATGACTGAATAACTTGGAATATGTGAATATCGTACTGATAGATCCCTAAGTTTTCATTTTCAGATCATGGAGGAGGCAGTATGAATGTTAATTGGATGTGTTCGCCAATTTAACCGTATGAATGCAAGTGGTGCCTCCAAAAAAATATTATAAGTTTGAATTATAAATACTACTATGTTATTTTATTTATTTTTGATTGCATGCCGGTACTTAGTAACATCTACCATTTCTTAGAAGGATCGAGCTAAAGGGATTTTGAAACAATATGATAAATATAAAAAAAAAGATTTTTTAAGTTTGACCATGTATGAGATATTCTTAAAGATGTCCTAAAATTCAAGATGATGCAACATCATAACAATGATTAAAAAATTCAACGAATTTCAATAACTTCCCTTCCCAATATGATAAGAATATTTTTTCCAGTTCTCCAATATCATCTTTGTTAAACTTAGTCAAATAGAGGACTAGAGTTTGTTAAAGTTAGAGTTGTAGTTACATGGCGACTGATGTTAATCTTCTACCTATTCTCATGAATCAATGATAAACTCCTAACGGGAATTATTCTTTCATGGTATCAGAGCAAGTTATAATCCTAAAACCACAACCCTAAAAAAAATTTGTTCGGCTGCCTCCGTCTCTCATTTTCGGCCAACCAAACCACCACCTGATTCTAGCGAACTTTTGGTCGAACTTTGGTGAATCCCATCCAATTTCTGGAACCTCCGACAGTGATTATTTCGGTTTCTCTCTTTATTTTTCGGTATATCTACAACATCTCCATATCCGACGTCCGATTCATCTCCTCAGCTTGTGCAGTCCCTTTGTTTTCCGTCAGACAAAAGTGGTGAAATAATCAAGATAAGTTCAGGCTGTGTAGTAGGTCTCCTTATTTACCAGCCCGGTCTTCTTCCTTCAGCTATTTTCGGCATCTCTCTCTGACAGTATTGATCAGCAACTCTCTGGCGGTCTTGACCAGTTCCCATAGCAGATTTTGGCGTCATCTCCAAGGTCCATTCTCCGGCATCAGCAACAGTGAGTCTTCGTCCCAGGAACGGTGTCACTCCTCTCGGCGATCTTCGGCGCCGACTCAAAAGCAGCGGGCGTCCCTCATCAATTAGTAGTGAACAAATCAGTTGCAGATACATGTGGAATCATGCGCGTGTCAGCTCCATAGCACATCATATGATGCACACGTCAACTCTCTAGCGCACTCGACAAGCGCATCAGCTTCTCACTACACGCTTGTCCTTTCCCGATTTATTATTTTCCATCTGTGATATGACTCATTATGGTTCTCGATGGTATGATATTTTGAGTTATACTCACTTTTCTCATCGACGACATGATGGTTCCAAGTGGATTGTAGACTCTGGTGCCACAAAATATATGGCATCAACCCCCACTATTGTTGATTATGTGACACCCTATAATGGTTCTCCTTGCGTATATGTTGATAATGGTTCTCACCTCCCTATTACTCATATCGGTGATTCTCAGATTTCTAATTCTCTGCCTATTTATGATGTGCTTACTGTTCCTAAAATCATTAAAAATTTACTTTTGATTAATAAATTAACTCGGGATTTAAACTGTGTTGTTTGTTTTAATGATTGCTCATTTATTATTCGGCATAAAATCACCAGGGAAACCTTTGGTCACGTTCATATTGAAGATAGACTTTATGTTTTATATTATGGTGTATCTGATTTATTATCTACCATGGAATAAAATAAGTTGCTCGTGTCTTTTCAACTTGGCATGCTATACTTGGTCATGTTCCGTATTTCGTTATTTCTTGTTTGCATGCTTTTGGATCCTTATATGTCTCATCAGTATTGCCCAAACCAACCATTTGTGATGCGTGTGAAAAGGTAAAGGGAAGCATTATCTATTCAATCAAATGATAAACGTGCTGCTAGAGTACATGATCTAGGTCATTGTGACTTATGGGGGCCCTCTCCTATTTTATCTGTTGATGGTTTCTCCTACTATGTTATTTTCCTTGATGATCACTCCCGACTCTCATGGTTTTATCCACTACGTTGCAAATCTGATTTATGGGATGTTTATCGCTAGTTTGAGGTTTTTGTGGAGAACCAATTCTCTTCCAATATTAATGTGTTTCAGAGAGTGGAAGGGACTGAGTTCGTAAATTGTCTCTTAAACTCCCACTATTTGACAAAGGGCATCCACCATCAGATTTCTTGCCCGTATACTCTCGAGCAGAATGGTTGAGCTGAGTGCAAACACTGCCACATTGGTGAGATTAGCTTGTCTATGTTATACCACTCTCATGTCTCTCTCTCCATTGGCCTGACGCCTTTGTTGTAGCCACTTATACCATATATCAGCTGCCCACTCCTGTTCTTGCCGAACGATCACCATATGAAGTTTTTAATGGTCGGGTTCCTATATACACAAACTTCTATGTATTTGGCTATCTTGTATACCCTTATCTTCGTCCATATGCAGCTCATAAACTCACTCCTTGCAGTTTTCCCTGTATCTTTCTTTGGTACAACTCTAAGTACATGGGATATCAATATTTGAATCCTACATCTGGCAAGATATATGTCACCAAACATGCTAGGTTTTACGACACTCCTTCCCTTATGCCGATTATTCTACTTCATTATCTCCGTTCTCTCTGGATGTCTCTACTATTTTGGATCCCGCTGATGCATCAGCTGATATTCCTACTTCTTCCACAGTCGCATCTCCTCCTACTCGGCTTGTCACTTCGGTTGCCAACTCTTCTGGCTTATCGATGTTATTTTTCTCACCGACCACGACACCCTGTTCTATCTGCTCTGCTGATTCGGACCATCCAATGGCCACTCTGACGCATCCTGCTCTGCCTATCTCACCATCGACCAGCTCACCCTGTTCGCCGGCCAGCCCATCCAATTTTTTGACCACTTTTCCATATCTTTTTTTGGATGCGACTACTCCTTGGATCTCTCCACCTCGGCCTCTTCTTAATTGGATGGCTACTCGGTCCATGACTAGTGCTATTCAGCATAAAGATTATTCTGACATTGTTGCTGATGGTATTCTTGCTGCCCTACTTGCCTAGACAGAACCTACAGATTATCTCTCAACCCTTCAGGATCCAGCTTGGGTTTCAGCTATGGATGATGAAATGGCAGCTCTTCGTAAATATCACACTTGGGATTTGGTTCCACAACCATCGGATGTCAAAATTGTTAGCTCCAAGTTGGTCTATCGGCTGAAGTATCATCTCGATGGCATGGTTGATCTCCATAAGGCCTGTCTCATGGCACAAGATTTTTTTCCAGATCCCTGGTTTTCACTTTTTGACCATACCTTCATCCCCGCGGTCAATAACTCTACTATTCAGATAGTTCTTTCTATTGCCACTAGGCGCTCCTGGTTTCTTCATCAGCTGGGTGTCAAGATCGCCTTCTTTAAAACATGCTCGATTCTTCCGTTGTTATGGCGCAACCAGTCGGATACAAGAAACGTCACCAAGATTATGTTTGTTTCTTGCAAAAGGCCATTTTATTGTCTCAAGCAAGCCCCTCGAGCATTTGGTTTCAGCGTTTCAGTACCGGTTTTCAGTGTACATTGGCTGACACTTCTCTATTTGTTTTGTCTGGGGATCATCGTTGTTGTACTTGTTGGTTTATGCCGATGACATCATTTTTATAGGCAACGATTCAACTCTTCTTTGGCAGTTCATTGAACGCACGCATTGGGAGTTTTCCATTAAAAACTTGTGCATTTTTCACTGCTTCCTTGGCTTGGAAGTTTAACCCACTCCTCCGGGTTTTCTTCTCGGCCAGGCCATGTACGCCATGGATATTCTTACTCATGTCGGGATGTCTGAAGTGGCACCAATTTCCACTCCATTTGTGCCGATCCTCAAATCCACAGCAGCACCATTCCTTCATTTCAGAATTTGACACTTTATTGTTCTCTTATCAAGGCTCTCAAGCATCTGACTATTACTCATCAAGATTTGGTTTTTGCAGTCAACACAGTTAGTCAGTATCTTCATAACCCTCGAGATGATCATTTTGCTGCAGTTTCTCGGATTCTCCGATATGTTCGAGGTACTTTGCACTTTGGTGTCTCCTTTTGCTCTGCAGCTCTCCGGAGGTGTTGGGCTATTCTAGTGCTAATTGGGCTCACTGTCTTGAGATCCGAGGTTCCACTTATGGTTATGCTGTCTTTCTTGGCGGAAATCTTATTTCCCTGAGTGCCAAAAAGTAACAAATGTTTCTCATTCTAGCACTGATTCCGAGTGTCGTGCTCTTGCCAACACGAGCTTCTGAGGTTGTCTGACTGACTCATCTTCTACGAGATCTCCATGTTCCCCTTTCTGGTTCTCCACTCCTGTTATGTGATAACAGTAGTGGAATTTTATTGGCTCAGAATCCAGGTGGGTGAAGCATATCAACGTCGACTATCATTTTATTCGGGAGTTAGTTACAGCTGGAAAATTGCGCGTTGCTCATGTTCCCATTGTGTTCCAGATTGCAGACATTTTCTCTGTTTGAGTTTTTCGAATCCAAATTTTGCATCTCTAATCATCTGACGCTTCGCTTGGGGGTGTACCATAAGACTATGAGGAGTTTTAGTGTGGAATTATTTTGTACGTATTACCACATTCACAAGGTGGATGTTGATGAGTCTTTGGTGACTTTTAAGCATGCAATGTTAAAGGTTGATCTCATGCAGGGGGTTTTTGACGTATCTTGTAATTGGAAAGATAAGCTTGTGTATGATAAGTGTCTTGGCAATGATTCGATGCCGATTTGGAATGATAATGTTCTTGTTAATAGGGAATTAAAATGGAAGAAGACATGAACACTCTGCGGGAATTGATTTCTCATGCGGTGGAAGTGGGGAGGCCTAAGAGCAAGCGAGGTATGTCAACTTTCTTAAATTTAAAGGCTTTTGATTTATTAAGATGTGTATGTTGTTTATTTATAGCTTTGAAGTTGTACAACCTGTTAGATCGCTACCCGTTGTACGACATGCTAGTGCATCTAGCGGTCGTCGCGAAGTTAGAGATATGAATACTATTTCTTCTCACATATGTTGTCGTCTAGATGACGATGCTGTGGGAAGTAGTTATGTCATGAAGCGCAAGGCCATTGGAGGCGAGAAGTGCGAAGAAGGTCCATCGAAGGTCATGAGGTCGGCTGGTGGTTTCGCGGTTGCTAGCGTTAGATGGTCATCGCTTGAGAGCGTGATTGACGTTCATACTCTTACTAGCATGGTTACTTCCGCTAGAGAGGTATTATGTGTCCCTATTTGTTTACTATTTAGGGTCATGTTATTTTAATAAAGGTGTGATTATAGATTTTTGATGTGTTGAATGTCGCCGCTCAACGTGTTGTTGAGTATGCAGGGAAGGTCAAAGGGTTTCGAAAGAAGCTAAAACTACTTGAACCGTCGTTTGGAAAAGAGAAGACGGTTAATAGTGAAATGGTAATTGTGTTGGCTACGCTGTGTGGTGAGGTTAGGTCATTGAAGAAATGTGGTTCTTCTATCCCTGACTACCCTCGTGTATTAGTTGATTGGATAGTGAGCACTTAAGATTTTTAAAGATTACTCAGGGATATGTACGTGAAGATGGCTGAGGTTGAGGGGGGGGGGGAGGCTATGTTTTTCCTTCGCGAGAAGAATCCGGACCTGGAGATAGTTGGACTTGGTGAGATATGAGCTTTGGAGAATGCGAAAGTAGCTGTGGACGAAGGACTGATAGGATTGATGAAGGGACTGAGAACGCCTTTTGTCTAGTTAGGGAGTTGTCTAGGATGGGCTCATTTCCCTTTATATAAGAAATAAAGGGTTGTGTGATTGACCGATGTGCAACTCTTATCGAGCATGACAGAATTAGCAGGTAGTTGTGGTTGGGGCCAAGAGAATTATGGTGCTAGTGTGATTGTAGTTGGGGGGAGGGGGGGGAGGGTTGTGGATTTCCTAGTTGTTCGTCTAACAGGGATGAGGTGGTTAATGCTAATGTTAGTTGTGTTTGGTGCATTTATCTTATACTCCATCCTTATGAAATGATGTCTATTTTGAAGATTAATAATGCCATTTTATAATTATTTTGTTTTTATTCGATATTTTTAACAAGGGATTTTATATTGTATCTGTAGGGAAGACTTATCTAGAGAGGTCTTTATCTACTATTTTTTTACGAGATATGAATTTAGCAGTTGGGTTTCCTCAAATGGTTAGGGCTAGAGGTGAATGTGATTGGTCGAGATGTGGAAGTGTTAGTCCAGATGGTGACCTAGTTAGAGCGGCCAGAGCCACTATATCATACCTAGAGCGCGACTACAAGCATGTTAACGCTTTGGGAGTTCGATTGAGATCAAGGGGTGGTTAATGGAGTTAGGGGAACGTGTGAGAGTCCTTCTAGGTTTATTGATTGTGAGTCAGGATAGAAGGTGCAGTTGAAGTAGGATTTTGCATCATTAGATGAGTACGTCAACCATCTATTCTAACCTAGTTATTAGATCCAAAGATTAAAAAAAGAAGTTGATGGGGGTAATTGTACGAGAAAGAGAGTTGCAAAGGTATTTGTTGGGTAAATCTCGAGGCAATGAGTGGATGAAAGTTATTATATCAAGACGGGTTGACCACGTGGATTGTCTGCGGTGAAGGAATGATAAATTAGAAGCTGAATGTTAATGTTTTATTTTATAATAATGAATAAATAGTGTAATACAAATATACTTTTAAATTAATTTATTGAAGAAAAAACTATTCACATAATTTTTTAAAAATTGTATATGTGTTGAATTCAATACAATTATATATTTTTTTATGAATTCCTTCATTCTTAACTTAACTTATATTATTATATATTTTAGATTTACACGTTAGGTAAAAAATGAACATGCTTGTATAAAATTAATAGTATATATTTTATATTTACTGTCCAGTATATTGCAAAGTAAGAAAGTAATTTTATTTGAATTTAAAACATTATGCATTTATAACATCTGACATCTAGCAGTATATGTTTCGGTAAGTAATACTACTAGGCTAGTAGAATACGTTGCATTTGCAACAATGATAAAAAATAAAAACAAAAACTTTTAAAGTCTTTTGAATATTGCAAATTGGTCAAAAAACAATACTTTCTCTTTTCTTCTATATATGAAACACTTATTTTTTATTTTATTTGACACACATTTTACTTTTTAAAAAAATTCTTTAATAAATATCCACTCATTCCACTTTTCAATTTATAAATTCAATTTAATGGATTTATTCAAACCCCAACGTCATATCCGGACAGAACGGACGGAGTGGCGATGCTCACTAGTAACGCAACATTATTCATGAGATAGCGGTACGTGCAATTAATGTGGGTGAGGCCTTTTGGCTTGGCAAGACAGTGATAAAAGCAAAAATTCCCCGCGAAGTTGTAGGCACATGGGTGAGGAATGAGGACCATTTTCATACTTCCTAATAGGGTGTTCAAATTGCCCTACCCAACTAGAACCATTTTGATCCAGCCCATAAGGGGCGGATCGGGTTAATGTCTCATTTGGATTGATGTGGATCGCGTTAAAATGGGTCAGGTCAGATTTTATTCCAAATCGATCCGTTTTGACCAATTTGTAATTTTACCCTATTTTCTTTTTAAAAAATCATAAAAAAGAATTAGTTTAATACAACATACTCACCATTAATTTAATTCATAAACAAGTTTAACATTCTTAATTTTTTTAAAAAAACTAAAAATAAATTTGCAAAACTACTATTAATTATAAATAATATATTTATTAATATATGAAATATGTATTCATTATTGCATGAATAAATTTTAGTAAAATTATATTTTTTAAATAAAATATTAAAAGTATTCTAACTAAATTAAATGAAAATAATTGTATTTTTCTTTATTAAGTGAATAATATAAATTAAATATAATATAAAATTATTATTTTAAATTATATAAAAACACATCATAAATTTATTTATTATTTAAATATTATTACATTTAAAAATAATATATTTTATTTAAATAAATTATTTTAAAAATTACTATTTTTTATATGATTTTGGTGACCCAGTCTGACCCGACCCTAAATTGTGGAAATTTTGACCTGACCGGCCCCGAGCCATTTGTTCCAAAAATTTGGGTCAATTTGGACCGGGACAGCCGACCCGCCCCGACCCATGAACACCCCTACTTCCTACGGTTCTCTAATATTGACGCACTTATTATTAATGGATGACTTTTCTTAATTAGCACATTTTTATATGGTAAATATTAGATTATAATCTACCACTTAATTCACTTTTTATCATTTCAATACAATTTTCACCACTAATTTTTTTTAAAAAAACTTATGCCATCTTACTAGAGGGAGTACATATGCACGCAAGTTCCCTTTCTGGGTTGAGAGTTCATTTATTTTGCACTTCAAATTCACCCGATAATGCATTTATATCTACCATTTTCATCATCAATTTGTGGCTAATCTGGAAAACAGAGTGTTGGCAGTTAGTACCTTTAAAAGTGCAAGTTGCACAAGTATTGAGGAGACAGCAGCACATGCAGCCTGTCGTGATATACACTCCCAACCTTAGCCATAAATGGTATTTAAGCACTCAAACAACGACAACCATTGTTGCTATATCAGCGGCCCCACTCCCAACCTTAGCCTTCGGTTTTCATAGGGAACTTTTCCCATTGTTCGATCGATTTTAGAGATCTTGGTAGTATAGAGTAGTCCGGATCACCTATATCTTCTTGGATACATCCAGTCCAGTCCGTTCAGATAAATGAACAAAGGCGTCTTGGCAACGGATAGCAAATCGATATCGTTTTGGAAGCAGGGGCGAAGCCAGGAATTCAAAAGTTGGGTGCACATTCAAATATTTAAAAGTACTTTACGTATTTTAAATTTATTTTAATATGTAAATGAAAGTAAGATTTTAATACAACTAAATTAGCAAAATGAATAATTAAATCTTAATTAAAATATCTTCAAACCTTAATTAAGTTATTTTACAATCAAAATCATAATACTCAATGTCTAAATAGTTCAATACAAAACGCACAGAAAACAAACCCTCTCCGCCAAACATTGCCGCAAATCCTCCTCCTTCTTCTTCTTCCATCTTTTTCCCTCATCTCCCCATCAGGGGAGATGGGGAACAACAGTTTATTTTAATTTATATTTATGTTATTCAATAAGTGTGAGATTTATCTTCACAGATTAGTTTTTGTTGTTCGACCTGATCGATTAGATCGTTGTGTTCATGAGGATAGCTCGATTTAGTTGTTCGCGTTGA